>PVKP010001865.1:12332-134938 GCA_004027715.1 Plecturocebus donacophilus
CCCATCTCTACTAAAAATACAAAAATTAGCTGGGCATGGTGGCACATGCCTGTAGTCCCAGCTACTCGGGAGGCTGAGGCAGGAGAATTGCTTGAACCCAGGAGGCGGAGGTTGTGGTGAGCCGAGATCGCGCCACTGCACTCCAGCCTGGGTAACAAGAGTGAAACTCAGTCTCAAAAAAAAAAAAAAAAAAAAAAAAATGATGAGCACCGAGGACTCCAGGGCATTGCTGCCAGATGTCCCACTTGGCTTGTACCAAGCAGGATTCACCCAGTGAGCTTTACCTTAGTTCTCCTTCTAAAACAGATGGAAACTTTACAGAAATGCCTTATGGAAAGCTTTAACCCCAAGTTTGTGTTGTGGTATGTAACAGCATTCTCATCATCAGCCAAAAGAGAGATGACTGGTTCCCACAAACAACAGACGACCAGAACTAAGAGAACATTCACATTTCCAGGTAAAAGGTTACTTTGAAAGCTGCTGGCTACATAATCCTCTAGGGTAGGGGCTGGCAAAAATTTCTCAGTAAATATTTTAGGTTTGGAAGACAAAGAGGCAAGAGATCAAGGATACTATATAGTTACTTATATAAGCATTTAAAATGTAAAAACTGTTCCTAGCTTCAGATTGTACAAAAACAGGTAGTTTGGCCCACAGGCCATAACCTGCTGACCGTTGCTCTAGAGGTTACAAGGTTTTAAGAGTAATAACTATCAAGGTTAGCTCCTAAATCTGACTATCTCTCAAACTTCCTGAGAGCCACAAAAACAGATGCCCAATACTGTAGTAATAACAAATAACTGTTAGAGCCTCCAGTACCTAAAGTAATTTTGTATAATTTTTATCCCCAATGACAACAGTATTCTACAGACTGTGTATAGATGTCCCTGTCAACCCAGGATTGAGTCCCTAACTGCCCATTCCTGTTCTTTTCATGATGTTATGGTGCTTTCTATTGTGAGCATGGTTCTGAAGAAAAACAGCACTGTTTTCTTCCTCTCTACACTCACACACCACTCAACACAACACTTCTGACACGAGACGTGCTCGGGGGTTGCCCCATACCCCAAGCAGTTCTCCATTGGACACCAGAAGGGTGTCCTATAACTTAACTCAATCCTCACACTATCTATCAGGAAATAGCCTCAGACCCCACAGGTTAAGGGCCCAGTCACACAAGACTGCTGCCCTACTTCAGATGGCAATCGCCTGCCCTAACCTGTGGTTCTAACCAACGTGCTATAAATGAAGGTTCCCATGGTCTACTCCTGAGGTTCAATTAATTTGCTAGGATGGCTCACAGAACTCAGGGAAACACTACATTGATGTCTACCCATTGATTAGAAAGGATATTACAAGGGATACAGACGAAAAGCTGGATGCAAGAGATGTACAGGTCAAGGCATGAGGCACTGTCCGTGCCCCTCCCTAGCACCCCGTGCACCCTGCTCCAGCACATATTCAGCAATCTGAAAGTTCTTCTCTAAATCCTGTGCTTTGGGGGTTTTATGGAAACTTCTTATGTAGATAAAACTGATTTTATCACTGGCCATTGGTGATCAACTCAACCCCTCTCCCTAATCACAGAGGCTGGGGTGGGGCTGAAAGTCTTAACCCTCTAATCACTTATTGGATCCCCTGGTAACCAGCCCCCGACAGAGGCTATCCAGGAGTGCCCGAACATCAGTCATCCATGTGAAAAGACACTTCTCACTGTAGAGATTCCAAGGGCTTTAGGTGCTGTATGCCAGGGGCCAGGGGTAGAGAACAGGTATCTCTCTTATCACAGCACACAGAGCTTCTTTGCTATGGTCAGCGAAGGGAGGGAGACATGCACTGTGAAGCTGTGGAGACTCAAGTCACACAGCCACCATTTGGATGCTCATTACTATAGGAGACTCCAGTGATTGATCTGGAGGTCTGAACACATAGAGGCTCTGCAAAACCTGCCCCGGAACCTTCAAGGTGATGAGCTGGGCACACTCTGGCTCATCACCACCAATATCCTGAGCACTGTGTGCTCTTCGTCACCATCTCCCACTTGGTCTTCTTCCTCTAGTGTCACTGTTTCTTTTTTTGAGCCATGACTGCACCTTGACCTCCAGGGATCAAGTGATCATCCCATCTCAGCCTCCTGAGTAGCTGGGACTATAGGTACATGCCACCATGCCCAGCTGATTTTTAATTTTTTTTTGTAGAGAAGAGGTCTCACTACATTGACTAGGTTGGTCTCAAATCCCTAGGCTCATGCTGTCCTCCTGCCTTAGCTTCTCAAAGCCCTGGGATTACAGGCATGAGCCACTGTGCCCAGCCTAGTGCCATCTCTTTAAACAATGTTCATATTATGACTAAAGTAAGCTTTCTTAAAAACAAATCTAACTTATTCTCCTGTTTAAAAGGCCTCACTGACCCACCACTTCTCACAGGATGAAAACAACAGCAATTCTTAGTTTGGTAGAAGCCCCGTTTCCTAGCCTCTGCTGTCTTCCCAGCCATATCCTTCATTGCCTCTTTCTTATGGCAACATAAATCTCAGGTGAATGCAATTCCTTGCAGTCCCCACAGCTGTTTTGAGCCCCTCTGCATTTTTGTCATAAGGTACCCTGTGACTGAAACACCTGCCCCTCACTGGCCTCAAGATTACCTTCGCTGCCTCCTTTGGGGAGAACTGGCCACATCCACTATTTAGGCCTCAGGGTTCCTTTTTCTCCTCTTTGCAGACTCCCACAGAAACCTAGTGCCTAGTGTAGCCTCATGTCTCCCCCTTGCTGGCTACAAACCTCTTGAAGGCGCAGGCACTGTCTTACTTAATCCCTCAGGGCAGTACACTACATTAGAGCCAAAAGACAAAGAAGTAAAACAGCTCTAGCCCTCTGAGAGCTCCTATTCGACTGGGGATGAATAAAACACAAACCCATGAAAAGTTATGTAATGGACTGGGCAGTGGAAAGACGATTGCAGCTGCAAGTAGCAAAATGACTGTGAGATACCACCTGCTTTGGAGCCAGCAGCTCTACTGGGAGAGAAGAGTGAGTCAGCGGGCAACGAGCAACTGAGAGCAGCTCATGTGTGTCCAGCACAGTGTCCCAACATGAGTTTGCAAAAGATGGGACATCTGTGGATGTGGAGTGAGTTGAGAAGTGGGCGTCACAGGCTGCAGTCACACTCTGCAGCCCGTTCCATCTTCACTGTCGCAGGCCCATGAGACAAGCCTCTAAAGGCCTTTGGATAGTCAGTGCTAGTGGGAAATGTCCAGAAAGGTCTGTAAGAGGTCAAAGCACACTTGATGACTTTATCACATGCCTGTGCTTGATGATGAACATGGGAACACTGCACCCTGCCCCCATCAGCACCTGGGTCTCATGTCCCAGCTGAAGTGAGGTCTGCAGAGCCATCACCCTGGTCACTGTTCTTCAGAGCTGTGGAATGGGAATATGCCACACAGTGGACTAAAAATGCTTCGGTAGCATGAGATCATATTGACACTTGAATGGGTACCAGAGTGACTACAGTGATGTCCCAGAATGAGACCAGCCAGTCAGAACAGAGTGATACTGACCTTCCCCCACTTCCAGCTCATGCAGTGCTTGTCATCCCCACCTCTCCACTGAAACCCCTTTCAAAAGTGAACCCATTCTGCTGAATCCAGTGGTCTTCTTCCAGTCATCATTTTCACTTGGCTTTTTTTGGGAGGTGGGGGTAGTAGCATCTGAATCTGCTACTGAAACATCTACTCTTCCTGAAACATTCTACTTTGCAGTCTCCCTGAGTTTTCTCCTTGGTCCATGGGGGTTATTTTTTCTCCTCTTTACACTCTCTAAACATGAGTCTTGCTTTCCATTGTTCTCTCAGAGTATCTGTAGATCTTTTTTTCTTTTCTTTTCTTTTTTTAAATAGTACCTGGTCTCACTATGTGACCCAGGCTAGTCTCAAACTCCTGGGCTCAAGCAATCCGCCCACCTGGGCTTCCCAAAGTGCTGGGATTACAGGCATGAGCCAGTGTGCCCGGCCTCTGTAGATGTTTCCAGCCCTGATTATTCATCTGTATTCGGCTTGCCTAAAGTCTTTCTGTATCTATTCACTAGGCTCATATTTGCTCTTTAATTCTTTAATTCCCCACTATTCAGTTCCCAACATGTGCCGGGGATTATTCACACACTGGAGATATGGAGAAATCAAGTCTGCTCCATCCTGAGACACATTAGTGAAGACAGGTAAATCAGCAGTGAGTATCAGGTTAGCAGGTGCCACGGGAGACACGCAGTGGCTACAGGGGCAGAGAGAGCCCTGGAAGCCCCCCAGGAAGCTGGGGAGGGCTTCTCAGAGGAGGCGATATTTGTCAGGAATGCCAAGTGAATAGGGCTAGGCAAGTGAAGATGTGTATGTGGGAGGGTGGGGAGAAGGGGTTGGTACAGTAGTTCATTCTGGGCAGAGAAAAGTGAAGATGTGAAGGCAAGACCGTGTGAAACAACATGAGCAGCGGTGAACTGCGAGTAAGCCAGTGCAGCATGGCTGGCCTAAGGGCTTACACATGGCAGCAGAAAGGAGATGCGGCCACAGAGCAGGCAGGAGTCTTGTGCTGGAACTACTCTGAAAGCTATGGAGAGGTCCTGAAGGATGATAGCTGGAATGAAACAATCAGATTTGTGTTTTCACAGAGGTCACTGGGGAGGCTGTGGGGCAGGCCCGGGAGGGAGGCAGTCAGTGACAGAGATGGGAGGGAAGAGACTACTAAAGAAATCCAGGCAAATGGCGCTATGGTCTCAACTACAGCACTGGAGATGAATGATGGACTTACATCAAGGAAGGAGACTCTTTAGGACTGAACTGGCGGGGAGGGCAGGAAGGACATGGATGCATAAGTGGGAAACGTCTGGGATGAAATCCTAGGTTTGGATCTTCTGGTAAACAATGGTGCTTTTCATCAGGTAGGGAGTGAGAAAGGGAAATGAATTTAGCAAAGAAACAGTACACATTGGCTGGGCACGGTGGTTCACACCTGTAATTCCAGCACTTTGAGAGGCAGAGGCGGGTGGATCACAAGGTCAGGAGTTACAGATCAGCCTGGTACATGGTGAAACCCTGTACTAAAAATAAAAAAATGAGCCGGACGTGGTGGCAAGTGCCTGGGGGCTGAGGTAAGAGAATTGCTTGAACCTGGGAGGAAGAGGTTGCAGTGAGCCAAGATTGTGCCACTGCACTCCAGCCTGGGTGACAGAGCGAGACTGTCTCAAAAAAAAAAAAAAAAAAGAAATAGTACATGTCAAGAGCCAGTGGGACACTGAAGTGGAGATGTCCTGTAGGCAGCAGGGTATTTCCGTCTAGAGCCCAGGAGAGAGGGAGGTCCAGTCCCTAGATCTTGAGGGACTCGTGGGAGCTCATGGGAGCCATGAGCTCAACAAAGTGGTGAGGACAGGGACTGGGTGGGTCCCCCTGGGTGTCCAGCATGAAAAGCTCAGCAGGCGGAGAACCAAGTCTTGGGAAACAATCTATTTAGGGAGTGAACAGAGGAAGGAGAGCTCAATCCAGAGAGCAGCATCAGCCCAGCCAAGGCACTCCTCTGAGAGCTGGGTTTTAGAAACCTCCTTCTATTTGTCTCCTCCTCTGTGGTTTCTCCTTTCCCCTGTCCATTTTACACAGTGCAATAAAATGACATTTTCTGAGATAACTGTCCTATCTTTGTTACTGAATAAACCATTTTTCACGGCCAATGTCCAAGTCAAAATCTACTGTCAGACTTAAACCACCTCCCTCCATTATCAGTTACTATCTCATTTCCCATTTCTTACTACACATCTGCCAACATCTCAATCACAGGGCTCCTGGAGGCCTTTCCTTTTTAGGGTCTCATTAGTACCTCCATGCCTCACTCTTGCTGGTCCTCTCCTCTGGAATGATGTGCCTTACTCTCTCTACCCATCCAAATTCCACCCATCCTTCTACTTCCTGAAATCTTTTTTGGCAGCATCAGGCCACACCAGTGGCTCTCTCCTCAGTTTTTCACTGCCATGGGTGCTTCAGTAAATATTTCATTGTTCTTGGATGTTCACCTATTTCAAATATAACCGCCTGAGCTCCCTGAAGTTGACCACAAACTCATGGAGGGAAAGGACATGTTCTTCACCTCTTTTGTGCCCACATAGAAGCCACCAGTATTGGTCAGAGAGCTTCCCAAGCAGTCCAGCTATGCCCCCAGAGAGACATGAGAAGCACGTGGTAGGGGTGGCAGTGAGCACCTGCCAGATGGCAAGATGGACTATGGCATAAGCAGGCATGAGAAATTTAAAGGAATACACTGAAACAAAACTTGAATGTTATTTTGGAATACCTGAAATGAAAAACTGCAGACAGATAATGTGTAACATACAGCAGTTAGTAACTGAAAACAATGACTTTCTGACTAAATAAACTCTAGATTCTATGAAAAGCATCTGAAAATCAACAGTTTTAAAACAAATAACAGCCAAATTTTAAATGCAGTAACACAGTATGAGGTTGTCTACAACAAAAGATTGAGAAGCAAACAACAAAAATGTCTATCTGAAACATACAGAAGAAGATGGAAGCCAAGAGTTCTAACTTTGGGTTAGAAACCTAATTAAACCTGAAGCCTGGCACTGAGTTTCCTGCCAGCTAAAGTGAAAAGGTCGGGGGGGGGGGAAATCACCAAGAAGCTCTTATGGTGGGAGGTATATGAGTGAGGGATCAGGAACAGAGAACTTGGAGTCAGACACAGCTGGTTCCACTCCCAGATCCCCATCAACAGCTGCATGCCCATGGAAAAGGAAGCACTTCCCTGAGCCTCCGGGGTCATGAGGGAAAATCTGCATCTCTCTAGGAGCAGGCTGGGCATAAATGAGATAACGTATATTGAGTACTTACTATGGGGCTGGCACAATAAATGGTGGTGGTCTTCTTACTGATAGAGTGAAACATGATAATTCTGCAAGAGAGACAGTACCTAAGCTCTGTAAGAAAAAGGACTGGGGGCTATCTTTCTCACATCTGGGTCCACAATGTCCAGCCCTGGGCCTAGCATATAATAAGCACTAAGTACTTATTTGTTGAAAAGTAAGTGAAAACAAACTTTTCCCCTGGTATTACATTCCAATACAACCACACCATGTACAGTACTCGTGCATGCAAACACACACAGTGGATAATTTCTAGCAGTGGTTTAACAAAAGATTTCTCTACATGGTGATTTTACTCACGTGAGTAAAATTGAGACACAACTTGGTGAAGTTCAGCAGGAGACTAAGTGCCGAGATTTGGGTGTACACATGTGCAGACACTAGAAGAGAACTTAGTAAGCTTAGGAATAAATCAAGAGTTTGCTCTGTGCTGCCCAGCAGACCATTCAACGAAAAAGCCCAGCAAGAGCCCAGGGACTGGTGTCCTGCTCTGGACTTCAGACCTGCTGTGAGAGACCATTCTATGAAAGTGGAAGAGTCTCACAGCAGTGGGAACAGTCTTAAAGACCTGTTCAAAGGCCTTAAAGACCTGTTTCACAGGTAGCTGGTGGAAATGCATGCTCCAGCAGGGCAGAGGTTTGGGTCTGTCTCATTCTCTGAGGCATGGGTACAACCTGGCAGATCCTGTGATATTCCAAGTATCTGGGGTGGGGAAAGACACTGTGCAGAGCTTATGGCAAGGCAGAAAAGAAGAACCACGATGTGGATTCATGGGGTCCTGGAGCGAGGGCGTGCACACACAGCCAAGAATCCCACATGCATAAACTGCTGCTGCACCACGAAGTGCCTGTCTGTAGACCATAAAGTGAGCATGTGGTCAGTAGCGGAAACCCACCAAGTTTTACTAGGCCAGGTGGGCTGACAGAAACCCATATTCAGATGGACAAGGGCATCTGGGATCAGCATGAGTGGGGCCACCGGGCATGAATGAGCTGCAGAAGCAGGCAAGTCAGACCACCCTGGCAGCCATCTCTGCTGCACCACAGCCTCTTCCCAGCAAACACCAACTGCCACAGCAGGTGGGCCCCTCATGACCAAGTGACAAAGGGGAAAACAGCCAAATGTGACTCATGGACAGGCTGGCTCAGGACAGGAGTGGCAGCTGAAGGAAATGGCTGCATGATGGCTCGATCTTCAAAGACAGCGATCGGGGAACCTCCTAAGGGCAGAGCCTGGGCAGCATATTCAGTCATCAGCTCTGTGTGGAAAGAGAATTGGGCTAAGGCAATCACACATGTGGACCTGCTAGGCATGGAAGATGACCTGGTCAGCTGGTCAGGGGACTGGAAGGCGGGGAATGAGGAGGATTCAGCTAAAGGAACAGCATCAAGTGTTTTGCAGATAGTATCCACCATGGGTATCCACTACAGAAAAGACACCAAATGGAAGATGGGCAGAATGACTGTGGCTCCATCACCAGATACCCCAGTGCTGGCACACAAACAGATGGCCATGGTGGTGGCATGGGGGTATGTGTGGGTCTCCCTCATCTAGGTTGACCTATCTCCTGCCACTGTGGAGCATCCAACCTGGCATCCACAGAGACTCCGTGCACCTGATAACCAACGTCTGCAGACAGAGCAGTCACTCAGCACCAATAGACAGTGCTGGGCCCTTTCCAATCTGAGGGGAGCAGTGTTATGGTACACATTGTCCCCAACCCCTTACCCCTGCCCCAAATTCACACACTGAAGCCCTAACCCTACAATGTGACTGTATTTAAAGGTAGGGCCTTTAGAAAGGTAATTAAGGTTAAATGAGGTCACATGTGTGGGACTTATCCAACAGGACCAGACCTCATTTTGTGACAACTCAGAAGGGCTCTTTCAGCTCCACAGAGCTCTGTAAGACCAGTGAGGCTTTTGTTGGAACTGCAGCTGCTCCCTCTGGGCCATCTTGCTGCTTTCGCCAGTCCACCCCCATAGACACTGATGCTGACAGTGTTCTCTCATAAAGTCCATGTAAAAAAATCTTCCTGAGGAGGCCAATCTGAGAAATGCATCTTCTCTGGTTTGCTCATGAGCACAAATTCAAAGCTCTCCAATGGGGAATCTCCTCCCAGGTATTCCAAAGGTCCCTGAGACAACATATTTCCCCCAAATCTGCTCTTCTGTTACTGGTGAATTGGAACAATCAGTCATCTATCTAAGATTACCTAAGCCAGAAACATCAGAAGCATCCCCTACTTCTTTCTCTCCCTCATAAGCTCTGTGCCTCTATCTCTATACTCAACCACTGCTCAGTTTTTCTGACCTGGATCATTCTGAGTTCTCATATCTTTGAGTTTCTTTGCAGGATCTACCTCCTGCTAAATACAAGGCTTCATCTGTAGCCTGTGTTCTTCTTGGATGTAGTTCTTCTCTTACAGAACTCATTAGTTCTTTGCTTTCGGCTCTCA
The DNA here is from genome assembly GCA_004027715.1 of Plecturocebus donacophilus. Lineage (NCBI taxonomy): Eukaryota > Metazoa > Chordata > Mammalia > Primates > Pitheciidae > Plecturocebus > Plecturocebus donacophilus. The sequence continues at coordinate 21,705 of PVKP010001865.1, forward strand.
TCCATACAGAGGTGACTCAATCACCTACATATGTAGCTTCCATATTTCAAAGACAGCGATGTCCATCATCCAGCTTTAAATACAGCATGGGCATCTTTATGGCATGTTCCAAAGTCATTCAAATTCAAGCACATCTTTAAGAAACAACTTTTGCTTCTCTCTTTCTCTTGTAGACTCTGTCCCTGATAAGATGCCCCCTTCTTCCCACCCTGATGTAAACTCTGGGACCTGCATCTCCAGTGTGACTCTAATTACTTCAAACCTGATTTCACTTCTCCAAACCACTGTGAGATCTGCAGGCTTACCTCTTGCATCCAATGCTAGTGGGAGACAGAGAGATGGCAGAGATAACTGTATGGTTTACAACTAACCCAGGAGTAAAGAAGATGAAGGAGAGAAATGGGGAGCTCTGTGGGCTGGCTCACAGAAGTGTCCAAGAAAGATCAGGCCTGAGGTTTTAGCCTGATGTGCAGAAACCTTCCTTCTCTCGCTGCTTGTGGTAGACAAGTGTAGTATCAGATTGTTTGGATGCAGCAGTATTTGTAGATAAATGTGCAATAGTTCCTGATTATTCATAGCAAGGTTCAGAAAACACAGCATTATTTTTATCTACTCCTTGGTTGTTCCATTGAAAATCTGCTTACCTCCATATTCTCTTCATTTCAACTAAGGAAAATCAAAAAGTTTTACATTTGTTCTTCACTCCATAGCATACAATTAGCATTTTAACAGGAAGATACTGTGGCTTTTACAAGATTATAAAAACAGATAAATAGCACAGCTTGTTAACTAGGTTGGTGTTTCTCTAAGAAGTAATGCTTATCTTATATAGCTGGAACAGGAATGTTCAGTTTGACCAATCTTTCAGCTGCAATTTATTTTTTATTTTTTTTACCTTTTTAAAAAACTAAGAATAGCCACTAACAGATCTAAATTCTATTCGGAAACATCAAAATCCACTTGCAAGGCATTGGAATAAAATGTAGTCTCTCTCTCATATGCAATCTCAGAGGAAAGATTTGCTTGGGCCACTGAAAAATTTCTAAGTTTTTAGTAATTATTAGCACTTTTACCTGCTGCTGTCTCTGTCGCCTCCCTTGTGCAAACTGAGAGAACATCAGCTGCCGATCCAGCAGCTCCATCCTCTGCTGTCTCTGGATGTCCAGCGTGGCTCCCATCCCAATTCTCGCTTCGCTGGTGGGTTCTGAAGAAGAGAAGATGGGTTCAAGTGTCCAAGAAAAGAATTTTGCCATCCAGCTGGGGATGCAGAGCACCTGATGCACCTGGAACATTTTGCTGTCGTAGCACAGACCGGAAATCTAAGAGAAAAAAGTCCAATGTGATTGTTTAAATGTAACATCATTTAAAAAAAGTATACATGACACAAAAATCAGCAGCCTCCAAACACTGTACATGGTATTTTTCTTAGTCATAGCAGTGTTCGGCGATAAGCAAAATCTTCTTCCACACTGCAGAACACTAAGCAATCCAAATCAACACAAAGCTGAATTCATTCAGTAAAACAAAATTGTTTTTTATTGAATTAGAAGAACTAGCAAAATTCTAATCATTTAGTATACAAAGTTCTGGTAAAAGATTGTCAAGATTCTGTCTTCATTTTTTAAAAGCTGTAAAAGATCTGATTATTCAAACACTTTCACACTATACTGACTCTGCGGTTACTTTTGCTGGCAGATGGCCATCACAGAGACACCAACAGAAAACAATTGCAATGTCTCAGCTGACCCAGTCACATGACAAATTTATCAGAGAATAAACACACTCTAAAATCTTGGTTTTTATTTACATAGTGTTTTAATCAGTTTTTCAAGTACCGATTTTTCTAGATGTTTAAAATCCTCACCAATATTAGTTAGCAATGAACCATTCCATTTATAAACCAACCTGTTCTTCAACTTGAAGGTCATTTATAATGTATGGTTACAGAAGTCTCAAGACTTCCTATGATTTTCTAGCTAAAATGACTATGGCTATTCCTTTGTTTTAAAAAAATTTCTTGATGTGAATTTGATTCTTGGGACTAGAAGATCAAATTGAACATATTTGATAGCTTTCTAATATAAGAGTATACTTCAATGTTTTAATAATAAAATTTAAATTAACGAATCAGGCAAGAATTCTTTGAGACTCTGCTACATACCATATTCTGGGAACTCAGAATACAGCAGAGAACAAGATAAGCAAGGCCCCATTCTCACAGAGCTTATAGCAGTCCATGTGATGTGAAGAACAGGCAGTAATCAAGTCAACACATACAACTATTTCTGGCAAGTTCTGGGAAGGAAATAAAGTGACTTGAAGCACGAACCTTCTCTGGGGGGTTGTGGGGGACGTCAGTGAGCCCTTGGAGAAAGTGATACTTGAATGAAGATCTTAAGGATGATGGGGTGCCTGTGACTTGATGAAATGGGGAAAGAACATTTTGGGCAGAGAAAGAGCAGATGCTGCCCAGCCCGAGCTTGGGAGTGTCTATTAGATATTTTGGGGAGCTACTGAATGGGCAGGTGGCCACGTAATTCCAGAACTCAAGGAAAAGGTGAACATAAGGATTTCGGAGTCACTGGATATGATAAGGCATTTATGGCAATGGGACTAGAAGAGATAACATGGGGGTGCAGGAGACACAGCAGAAGAGAGAACAGGACTAAGGACCAAACCCAGGAGTGCACAAATATTCTGTGGATGGACAGAGTAGGAAATGCAGTAAGGAAATCTAAGAAGGGGCTGCCAGTGAAGAGAAGGAAAATACGGGAGTTTAGTATCATTGAAGCTGAGAAGTGTTTTAAGATAGGATGGTCAGCTATATCTAATGCAGCTGATAAGTAAGATAGAACTAACCACTGGATGTCGAAAATGGAGGTGTTTGATAAACAAGGTGTTTACAAGAACACTTTTGGTACAAAAGACAGACTGTAGTAGGCTGAAGAGTGAATGGTGGACAACTTCTGGTTTCAAATAACTTCTGTGCCTCTTCTCTCAAAAACACTACACAGACGACAAAGAAAATGGAAACAGAAACAAACTCCAAGGTCACTGAAACCAGAAACTGTAATCCTGAGCCATGCTAACAAAATGGAAAGCTTACTGAGTGATTATAAACTACTCTGCATATAAGGAGCATTAAGTCCAAACGCCTGCAGAGAGTTCTGTGGGACTCAGTAGAGCACAGGGACTAGAGCAAGCTTGTCCAACCTGAGGCCTGTGGGCCACATGTGGCCCAGGATAGCTTTGAATGTGGTCTAACACAAATCCATAAACTTTCTTAAAACATTATGAGGTCAGGCGCAGTGGCTCATGCTTGTAATCCCTGCCCTTTGGGAGGCCAAGGTGGGTGGATCACATCAAGGTCAGGAGTTTGAGACCAGCCTGGCCAACATGGTGAAACCCCGTTTCTACTAAAAACACAAAAATTAGCCAGTGTGGTGGCACACACCTGTAGTACCAGTTATTCAGGAGGCTGAAACCACAAGAATTGCTTGAACCTGGGAGGTGGAGGTTACAGTGAGTCAAGATCATGCCACTGTACTCCAGTCTGGTTGATACAGTGAGACTCTGTCTCAAAAAAAAAAAAAGTTATGAGTTTTTTTGCTATTTTTTTTAAGCTCATCAGCTATTGTTAGTGTTAGTGTATATTATGTGAGGCCCAAGATAATTCTTCTTCCAATGTGTCACAGAGGAGTCAAAAGACTGGACACTCCTGGACTAGAGGGTCTAGGCCATGTGGAAGGAGAGAGGTAGAGGGTTACTTAAGTCTGGGTTGGAGGCACCCCAGTTCATCCCCATGCTCCATGAACCCTTTCTCTCCTACACAGAGAGAAGGGAAAAGCTCTGCGGGGCATGAACCAAAGAGGGTCAATGTGGGTAGGGAAGACCCAGGCCTCTGCACAGGCAGATTACGTGCATTTCATGTGGCTATCAGCATAGGGGTTCCAGAAAACAACAGAGGGAATATGAGGGAAAGGATATTACATTTAAAGAGATAAGTAACTGAGAGTTTTCTAGAATTAATAAAGAATATAAATCCTCAGAATGAAAGTGGAAGGTCTCTAAAAAGATGCTAAAATGAAATTTACATCTAGCTCCACTGTGGTGAAACAAAAGAAAGAAATCCTTAAAAGCAACCAGGGATAAAATACAGACTGTTTAGAAAGAAAAAATAAACTCTTAGCAAATAACAGCAACAAAAACTATAAGATACTTGGGACTCAATCTAAAATATATATATATGGCCTTAACAGAAAAAAATGAAAAAGGATAATAAGGGATTAAAAAAAAATCCTAGTGATAATAAAGATACCACTTCCATGAATAAGAAGATGCAAAACTGTAAAGACACCAATTTTCATAAAATTAATAAATTAAATATCATTCAAAATAAAATCTTAACAGCGTGTTTTGTTGGAATGTGAATGCCAATCCTCAAGTTCATGCCGAATATTTAAGGTTTGCATTTTAAAAACATTATGTTAAGAGAAATAAGCCAGACCCCAAACCTGAAAACATGATTCCACTTCTGTGAATGGATGAATCTAAATCACACATTAAACAGTAAAACAATACAGCAAAGCACAAAGATGACGACTATGTGTGCCAGGAGGGGGTCACAGGAGGGAGGGAGAAGGAGGGGGAAAGGGGTCACAGGAGGGAGTTGGGAAGGACAAAGAAAGGTGGGAAGGAAGGGAGCACCGTGGGCTGTGGGGCTGGCCAGGCACGGTCTGCATGGTGGATTATGGGTATATTTGCTTTACAGTGATTATAGGTATATTTGCTTTAGAGTGATTTGCACAGCTTCGTGACAGTTAAAGTTTGCATTGTGTATCACAATAAAAAGAAATAAAAAAAAACAAAGAAATAAAAAATCCAGAAAAGCCAAGCCATTTTTAAAGAAGCATAAGTCCTATCAGATTTTAAGACATACTATAAAGTTTGGCTAACTAAAACAGTGTGGTCTTTATCTAGAGTTATTTAAATAGACCAAGAGAACAAGAGCCTAGAAATAGGCTCCTCTGTGTTAGGGCACCTGGTATTCAGAAGACATGGGTAGATTGGGAGGAAAGAGGCACACAGGCTACATACAAGGAAGAGACAGAACAGCACCTTCCTGACACCAAAGATAAACTTGCAATAGAGTAAGTGCTCAAATAGAGTTCACAAAAGTGTAAATATTTCTGCACAAAATACAGAGGGATACCTTTCTGGCAATGGGGTGGCAAAACATTTTAAAATAAGAAACATAAGGCACAAACTAGAAAAGAAAACATACATTGGTCTGCTTTACAATGTAAAAGCTGTAGTATGCCAAAAGCTACCATCAATGAAGTGGAAACACAAGTAAGAGGCCTGAAGAAGGTCTCAGAATTCATATAGCCAACAAAAGCATCCAGAACATATCAAGAAACTGTAGAAATGTGTAAGAAAAAGACAACTCAGTTTTAAAAGCATACAAAAAGGTAATTTCAGAAGATAAAACTCAAATGGCTAATAAACTCATGAAAAGGTATCTATGTTCACTTGTTTTTAGGGAACTGAAATCTAAAATGAGCAATCTTCAATACAGTAACAAGTGGCAAAAATGTAAAGGTCTCCTATCATTAGTTTTATCTCTCTCTCTCTTTTTTTTTTTCCATTTTGTGGAGAATGGGGTGTTGCCATGTTGCCCAGGTAAGTCTTGAACTCCTTGGCTCAAGCGATCCTCCTGCCTCTGCCTCCCTACGTACTGGGATTCCAGTGTGAGGTTTTGCTAAGGATGGAGGGAACTGAGAACTCTCACAGTCCTGAGGAAGGTGAAGCTATGGCGCCTCTGGCGAGCGATATGGCAACACCAAATAGAGCTGATGTGTGCTTGGAGGCACATTCCAGTGCAGCCCTGCATGCGGGAGAGAGGAAGCAGAAACAAATCATCCTGAGGAGGGGAACAGCCGCAGAGTGGGGTATTCACACAACACAATACCATACAGCCATCCAGATGAAGTCCATGTGCATGTACTGACGAGTTTAACATGGAACAAAAAATACACATAAAATGTATCACATGTTACGCTCATCTTCTTGCAAAATTTCAAAAACAAAATAACAGTCTATGCCATTTGTGGACGAATCTGTCTGCAGTAACTACAGAATCACAGAAAGCAGCCTTTGCCATAGAAGGCTGATGGTGGACGGGGTGGCGGGTGAGGGTGGCATTCTCTGTAACATATTTTTAATGAAGAGAGATACATGAAGTCAATATGGAAAAAAACAGTAATGAATTGGAGGCAAGGAAGTAGAAATCCCTTTTCTGAAGATCTGATAGGAAGGAAAACAGAAAATGGGGTATATATCAGCATAACACTGATTCAGCTGAAGATGGCAAAATGTCATAAACATAACAAAATACTAAAAATATAGGCAAATTAGAGCTGTGAGTTCTGAATTAAGTATAAAATTAAACATTTTTATTTTTTAGTCTCAAAGTATCCAACTGTGATTGTAGATTTGTTCATTGCTCCTATTAGCTGTATTTGGAAGCTGTTCATGTTTGTGGACACTGTTACTAGGCACACAAACACAACTGACCCTCTCATCATAACAAGTCTTCTGCTGTGTTTTTAGTAATACTCATGAAGAAGCCTACTTTGATCTTAATACAGCCATTTCAGCTTTCTTATGCCTACTGTCTCCATAATTTATCTTCATCCTTTTAATTTCAGGCTTTTTTTGTGTCTTTGTATTTAAAGTATGTCTTATAGATAGCATATAGCAATTTTTTTCTTTTAAATTAGTCTGACAATCTCTACCTTTTGATTGGTGTTTAGCTATTATTCATACTTAATGTATTTGCTTGAATAGCTGGATTTTGCTATTTGGTTTCTGTCTCATCTGTTTTTTACTCTTTATTCCCCCTTTCCTACGTTCTTTTGTGCTGTCAAATATTATTTAGTATTTCAGTTTTTTCTGCTATATATTACTGTATTTTTCCCCTATTTGCCCTAGAGATTTACGATATGCATTCAAAATTTATCATAATGTATTTAGAGTTAATATTGAATTACTTCAAGTAAAACAGGAGAAGCTTGCAAGAGCCTATAGTAAGTCCTCACTTAACTCACTGCTACTTTCTTGGAAACTCCAACTGAAACAAAGTATAATTTTGTCTCCTCAATGCAATGATGAAAAGATGCTGAATGAAATGGTATTATCTGAATGATGTTTTACTTAAAGTTGGAATTTCCAAGAACCTGCTGACAAGGTTAAGTGAAGACTTACTGTAGTTCTATGTAGTGTCTTCCCATGCACTGCAATACTTCTATCATGTTACACCCATATACCTTAAAAGCTCAATAATACAGTGTTGGTGTTTCTGTGTGGTAGCTCATGCCTGTAATCCCAGCATGTCGGGAGGCTGAAGCAGGAGGATCACTCGAAGCCAGGAGTTCAAGACCAGCCTAGGCAACGGAGCAAGACCCTCATCTCTACAAAAAAATAAGAATAAATAAAAAGAATTAGCTGGGCATGGTGGTGCATGCCTGTAGTCCCAGATACTTGGAAGGCTGATGTGGAAGGATCATTTGAGCCCAGGAGTTCAAGGTTGCTGTGAGTTATGATTGCACCACTGCATCCCGCCTGGGTGACAGAGCAAAACCCTACTGCTATTTTTTTTAAATCATGTTTTCAAAGAAATTAACAAAAATATAATGGGCAGGGCATGGAGGCTCACTCCTGTAATCCCAGCACTTTGGGAGGCTGAGGCAGGCGGAGCACGAGGTCATTAGATCAAGACCATCCCAGCTAACATGGTAAAACCCTGTCTCTACTAAAAATACAAAAAATTAGCCAGGCATGGTGGCATACGCCTGTAGTCCCAGCTACTCAGGAGGCTGAGGCAGGAGAATCGCTTGAACATGGCAGGTGGAGGGTACAGTGAGCTGAGATAGCGCCACTGCACTCCAGCCTGGGCAATAGAGCGAGACTCCATCTCAAGAAAAAAAGAAAGAAAAGGCATAGTTTTTGCCTGCATTTAAGGCGTTCACAATTTGGTAGAAGCTCTTAGTTTACAGGGGGAGGTCACAGACTCCCTTAAGAAACTGAGGAAGGTTAAAGATCTTCACTCTCCTGTCCATGCTTCCCACCCTAACCATGACAGATGTGAGTATACACTCACCAAATTATGTATCCAATTTCAGCAGGACCATTCTGTAAAGAATACGGATACCCCAACCAGTAATAAACAAAAAGAGGACTGCAAATTCTGGCAGGGAAACAGGGCTTTTGTGCTCATCTGCTTCCATTTCTATCCTCTTTATCTAAATGTAAACTCTGAGTGGGGAGGATTTGGGTTGCTTTTGATCACTACTTGGCCTCTGTACTTAGAACAGTGCCCAGCACAGAGCACTCTAAGTATTTCCTGGGTGAATGGTGAATTAACAAATGCTTGACAAAAATAAATATATTATCTTAGATCCTTTTAAAGGAAATTGGAAAGTTTATGCACTCTTTTTGGTCGTAAGTTTATACTTTCCCATATGATAAAAGATGGATAGTTCACTATGGAACACCAGCATGACCTCAAGTTGTCAAATAAAGTGCTATCGCACAATGTTTTAGATTTTCACAAAGCATTACAATTTACAGTGCTTAAAAACCTATTCTATGGAAAGATGGGACAAAAATAATTACATTAGATTTCACCTAATTACTGCCAAAAGCTTTGAGAGAGCAGCAGTTATTATAATACTACCTTACATTTACACATTATTTTCAACTTTAGTTTTCGCTCTCTCTCTCTTTTTGTAGAAATGGGGTTTTGCCATTTCTCAGGCTAGTCTCAAACTCCTGGCTTCAAGTGATCCTTCCATCTTGGCTTCCCAAAGTGCTGGGGTTTCAGGTGTGAGTCACCATACCTGACCTAATTTTCATTATATCATAAACCCTTTTTTACTTTGGGTCTTCTGAATGAGAGAGCTTTCTTGAAATCCATAGACCCTATGAAAAGCAGGCTTTAAAAAAAAGACCATATGCTTGGATTTGTGTGTCAGGAGGCCAGAGGGAGCTCTACCAAGGGGGTCTCGAAGGCCCTCAGAGCTGGGGAAGCCAAAGAGCAAATGGAGGGGCCACTGAAAAAGAAGGCAGCGGTGGTCAGGCAAGGGGGCCAGTGCAAGATGATCAGATAAAGCAAAGAGAAACAAAATGCGCACACCTGGGAAGACATGCTAGAGCTGGAGTTCGAGCACTTGGGCAGCAGAAAGCAGGAACCCTGGCTAGGAAAGGGGACACACAGCCGCACAGCCAGACAACCCCTGGCCCATGTCCAGCTGAGAGTCTAGGCCAAAAACCCAGGCTGGCTCCATGTCAGAGGGAATAGCCCTCCATATGCCAACAGCAGAAGCTGTGGCTCTGTAAGTCTAACTGAGAATGTAAGGCAACAGGAGATGGCTGTCTCTTAGTCCACTAATAAACATGGATATTAGTTATATGCTTCTTCAGATTTTCCAGATGCTTAGTCCTTTTAGGAGGGGAATCATGAAATAATGCTCATCAGGCAAATAATTTAATTTGCTGGGTAGAAAACATGCAAGCCACTCTTGATACAGAGAGCAAACTTCAACTGTCCTCTGGTCCTGTTTAGTACTAGCCTGAAACCACAGCAGGCAAAGGTTAGAAACCATGACCTGGCAATGACACGCAGGATTGCTTTCTTTGGCCAACTGTGGCTGAACAAAAACCCACAAGGCAAGCTGCACCAGCTACCCAACCCACGTTCAAGAAACCTACCATCTAATGAGATAATAGGACCAACATAGGGGCTGCTTTCCCAGGGGCATGATATGCCTTTGCATGACAAGGAGCAGCCAAAGGAATAAATATCCCCTTGCAACTGAGCCCCAGCACACATTTCATGTGCCCTCAAGGCCTGTGGAAACCAGACCCACCAGAGACCTCACTGATGCATTCCACAAATATTTACTGAATGCTAGTATGTGCCAGCCTGTGTTCTAAACACTGAAACATAGTAGGGAGCAAAACAGAAAAATCCCTGTCCTGATGCATCTTATATTTTCCTATTCCTTCTTCCGCACTGAAAATGTTAGAGAAAGAATGAGGGAACTTAGTACATTTCCTAATTTATTACCCAAAGAACACGAATGAAAATTAGGGATGCCCAAAGTTATTTCTGCCATTTGTGATAAATTTTGAAAAGGTTATTCTTTTCATGACAGATAGAACCACATGCCCTTGGTGGTTACTCTGAGACTTGCTATTATTCTTTAAGTACAAAAGTGATTCAGACTGAACTTTCTATAGCTTTTCTATCTCATATGAGGGAACAGAAATGATATCGAACTAAAAGATTTTGAGGTACCCAATTAAAATGCTGGATATCCTTCTGATTCCTGGGAAACTGAATTGGAATAGAGACAGAAATAATTAGACTAATCACAGATTATTCGTGTCTCACATACTGTCTTAGAAACCTGCTCTAGGCTTTTCCTTTTGGAGAATCATGCCATCAGGAAGATTAGATCAACTATGCTAAGTAGAAAACTTCAAACAATAGTGGCTTAAATACAAGAGAAGTTTATTTCACCTTCATATTTAAAAAGCTCCAACCATTTTAACTGTAGTCCAGGCAGCAGGAAGAAAAAAGTAAGAAAGGACAAAAAGGGCAAAAAGCAACTTTAAGGAGCCTTCTCAGAAGTCACACCAATATGTGTGTTTACAGCTTACTGGCCAGGACGCTAGGACTTAGTCCAGTGGTCAGACTGAGAGGCAAAGGGTACTGAGATTTGTGACCTCAGCTGGAGGCACTGCTGGCTCAAATAAAATGAACCATTAGGAAGGAAAAAATACACTGGGAGGCAACTAGAGTCTCTAGCACAGGAAGAAAACCATAATCAGGTGCTTATATGTAAACAAACACCTTCTAATATCCCTTTTAACAAGTAGACTATCCTTTAAAAATTACATGCACTTTCTTAAATGAATTCAACAAACTAAAAATTAATGAAAATACGGGCTTATTTCAGTTGAAACTCATTTCTTACATTTGATCAAAAATAATGAACTAAAAATGAATATGAAGATCTACAAGATCTGTGCACTGATAGATACAGCCTCAGTGGTGAAAAACTCAATGCTTTCCACCTAAGACCAGGAAGAAAGCAAGGATATCCACTCACCACTTTTATTTAATATTCTATTAGAGGTCTTAACTAGTATAATAAAGAAAAATAAAAGGCACAAATTAGGAAAGAAGTAAAACACATAAAACTCATTTCTGGATTACATAGACCATGTATGTTGAAAATTCTAAGGAATCCACAGAAAAGCTATAAGAAGGTAATAATCACATTTGCAAAGTTGCAGGACACAAGAACAAAATACAGAAATCAACTGTATTTCTATACATTAGTGACAAACAATTGGGAAAAAATTAAAACCAACTCCACTTATAATAGCATCAAAAAACCAGAATTACTTAGGAATACATCTAATGAAAGATGTGCAAGGCCTGTACATTGAAAATTTAAAAATTGCAAAGGGGAATTAAAGAAGAGCTAAATAAATGTAGAGACTTACCATGTTCATGAGTTGCAGGACTCAATATTGTTAAGAGTGTTGTATCAGCTGTTGATTACTGAGCAACAAATTACCCAAGACTCAGTGACTTAAAACAATAAGCATCTGTTATCCACAGTTTCTATGGGGCAGGAATGTGGGAGTAGCTTAGCTGAGTGGTTATGGATCAAAGTCTTGCATGAGGCTGGAGTCAGTCAAGGTGTTAGCCTATCTACACTCACCTGAAGACTTGACTGGCTGGTCAGGATATCCTGGAGGATATCGCTGGAGGATAACCTTCCAAGGTAGCTCAAAAACACACCTAGCAAGTTAGTGCTGAGTGTTGGCAAGAGGCCACGATTCTTGGCCATGTGGACCTTCCACAGGTCTGCTTCAGTGTCCTCATGGCATGGCAGATGGGCTCCCCAGGAACAAGTGATCCAGGAGGAGGCAAGATCAAAGTAGCTGTGTCTTTTATGACCTGCTCTTGGGGGTCACATTCTATCCTTTTTGCCACATTCCACTCATTATAAGTGAATTACTAAGTACAGCCTAAATTCTAGCAGAGGAAAAATAAGCTCCACCTCTTGATGTGTAAAATAATCTGTGGAAATATTTAAAAACCATCACCATGGAAATCCTACCCAAGTTGATCTAAAGTTTCAATGCAATCCCAAGCAAAATCTTAACTGTTTTTCTCCCTTTTTGAAGAAATTAGAGGCTGATTTCAGAGTGTATATTAAAAGTCAATGTCCTAAAATAAGTAAGCCAGTTTTAAAAAAAGAAAAACAAGGTGGAAACACTTATATTGCCTGATTTCAAGACTTACCATAAAGCTGTAGTAATCAATGCAGTGTCGTATTGGCAAAAGGATAGACATATAGATAATTAGGAATGAAGAGTCAAGAAATAAACCTATACTGGTCAATTGAGTTTTGACAAAGGTGCCAAGGTCATGCAATGGAGAAAAGGGTCTTTTCAATAACTGGTGATGGAACCATTGAGTATCTGTGTGGTAAAGAATAAATCTTACCCCTTACCTCACAAGAATTATACTCAAACTTCACCACAGACCTGAATATAACAGCAAAAACTATTAAATTCTAGAAGAAAATATAGTAGAAAATCTTTGTGACATTGGATTAGCAAAGATTTCTTAAATAGAACATCAAAAGCACAAACTATTTTAGAAATTGGTTAACAATGAATTAATCAAGATTTTAAAAATTTTGCTTTTTGATAACAGATGAGCCACAGATTGGAATATAATTTTCACAAAACACGTCCAACAAAGAGCTTATATCCAGAATATATAAAGCATTATTCTAACTCAATTAGAAGATAAGTAACCCAATGAACAAAATGAATAAAAGATTTGAACAGATACTTCAGAAAAGACATGCAAATGACCACTAAGCACGTGAAAAATGCTCAACATCACTAATCATTAGAGAAATGCAAATTAAAACCACAAGATACCACTACACACCCACTAGAATGGCTAAAGCTAAAATGACTGACAATACCAAGTGTTGACAAGAGTGTAGAGCATCTGGAGGTTTTATACATTGATGGTAGCAATGCACAATGGTAGAGCCACTTGGTAAAATAACATGGTAGTACTTCCTAATGTAAAACTATACACTTATCATATGACCCAGCAATTCCATTCTTAAAGAAGGAAAACATATGATTACACACAAATGTGTACACAGATGTTCATAGCAGCATTATTGACAATAATCCAAACCTGAAAGCAACACAAATGTCCATCAGTTGATGAATGGACAAATTATGACACATCCATACTATAGATTAATACTTAATCTATTGTTACTTAATACAGTAACAACAAATGAAAAATTCATAAAAATTGGTTAATCTCAAAAACATCATGTTCAAATGAAAGAAGTAAAACACAAAATACTTCATATTATACAATACTAAGTATATGAAATTCCAACAAAGGCAAAACTATAATGACATGAAGATCAGTGGTTACCTGGGGCTGGCAGCTGGATGTGGGGAAAGAGAGCAAGGGGCATAAAGACACTGTTCAGGGTGAGGAGACCGCTTTCCATACTGATTGTGGTGGTGAGTACATGACTATATACAACTACCAAAGTTCAACAAACTATACACTTAAAATTGGTGAATTCTATTGTTAAGTAACATCTTAAACAAAAAAAAAGGGAAAAAGAATTTTTTAATAAAAAAGAATATGAAGATCTAGAAAGACCTAAACATTTTATAGATACATAAATCTTTTAAATTTTATAAGAGGTAGGATTTTAGCAGAATAAAAACAAGCTTTTAACAACAAAAAACTTCTGCTACTTTGAAAATCAACATAAACTATTATGAGATCACCAGCTATCAACATAAACTAACATGAGAAGACCTTTGATAGCATCCTATACTATTGTTTATGAATAATGAATAAATTCAAAACAACACATGTTCATTTTGGCATAATCCCTTCCCAGAGGCTATCATCAAGATAGAAGAGAAATATCAACACAGTCAGTTCCCGAAGACAGACACTGGACACTTTATTAAACACACAGAGAAACCAAAAACCAAAAAAAATAACAAAACAAAACAAAAAAAAACCATCAAACTGCACAGTTTAAAGAGATAATCAAAACTTGATCAAAAACTTTCAATTTCGTGATAAAAAGAAAATGTGAAGATCCCATGGGAAAATGCTCTGTGCTACATCGGACATGATAATCTACCAGTAATTTCCGCAATGTAAAAGTATGGGTGTTTCTTGGTAACCTCTTCCTTATCTCCATTTCTTTTTCCTTTAATCAGCAACACTACTAAACCAGCCTAATATATTTTAAATTATCCTTTAAGTTTTCTCTAAATGATTCTTTACTTCAGATTCTTGAGTATGACAATGCAAGAAATACAAGACAATGAGTTTGTTGAAGGTGAAGTTTGAGCTGCATTTTAATAAAGCACAGAGAGAGGACCAGTTAAAATCTTGATGACTGTCTTTCAGGGCCTCTGGGACTTTAAAAACCTCTTCATATCCAAGGTTGCCCTCCAGACTCACGTCTCCACTGCTGATGAATGGGGCCTCATCCTAGTGGTGCGGCTAAGGGAAACTCTAAGAATAGCTCTGTACGTGCATCTTGCGGCTGAAACAGACAAGGATGAGAGCCTTGAAATGTGCACTGTAAGGTGCTGGACTCACTGGGCCTGGAGCAGACTTTGTCTAGACTTTGTCTTGGCTCTACCACCCATCATTTGTGCAACCTGAACCTCAGCCTCCCTATCTTTAAAATAGGCAGTCCAGGCACTCGACCACTACAGAGAACACATCAAGAACCTAAAAAGGAAAAAAAAAAAAAAAAAAAAAAAAAAAAAAAAAAAAAAAAAAAAAAGAACCTTTTTAGGTCATACTCAAGAATCTGAAGTAAAGAATCATTTAGAGAAAACTTAAAGGATAATTTAAAATATATTAGGCTGGTTTAGTAGTGTTGCTGATTAAAGGAAAAAGAAATGGAGATAAGGAAGAGGTTACCAAGAAACACCCATACTTTTTAGGAAGTTAACGTTGGATCTTCCTGACAATCAGGTAGTACAATGTTTTATAGCACAGAAATTATTTTTTGACAATATAAAGTATTTAAATGAAAAAATTATTTTTAGAATGTATATCAAATAGACATTGTGCTAGGCACTGAAGATTATGAAGAATAACATATAATTCCCAAAAGGATTCTCCTACAATTCAACAGCAAAAAAATCTAATAACCTCATTTTTAAAAGGGACTAAGGACTTGAACAGACATTTCTCCAAAGAAGACATACAAATGGCCAACAGGTATATGAAAAAATGCTCAATGTCAGTAACCATTAGGGAAATGCAAATCAAAACCACAATGTGATATTGCCTCACACCTGCTGTGATGGCTACTATACAAAAAAAAAAAAAAAAAACACCAAAAGACAAGTGTTGGTGAGGATGTGGGGAAACTGGAACCCTTGAGCACAGTTGGCAGAAATGCAAACAATGCAACTATGGAAAACAGTATGGCAGTTCCTCAAAAAATTAAAAGTAGAACTAATATGATCTGGCAATGCCACTACTGGGTATACATCCAGGATCTCAAAGAGGTATCGACATTCTCATGTCATCGCAGTGCCATCTGCAAGAGCCAAGATGTGGAAACAACCTAAGTGCCCATCAACAGACAAAGGGATGAAGAAAATGTGGTATATGTATACAATGGAATACTATTCAGCCTTCAAAAAGGACATTTTGTGATATGTGACAACATGGATGAAACATGAGAACCTGTATGCTAAGTGAAACAAGCCAGTCACAGAAAGACAAATACTGCATGATTCCCCTTATCTGAAGCATCTAAGATAGTCAAATTCACAGAATCAGAGTAGAATGGTGATTGCTAGGGGCTCGGGGTGGAGGGGAAAAGAGAGTTAAAAAATCAACAGGCATAAAGTTTCAGTTAAGCACAATCGATAAGCTCTAGAGATCTGCTGCACAACCCCACACCTATAGTCAACAATTACATATTGTAACTTGAAAATTTTGAGGAGGACTCTTATAAGTAAAGTCAGAATTGACTCAGGAAAGGGTTGGGCCAAGACTTAAATGAGTAGGATTTCCTAGAAGAAGGGATATGTGAGTGAAAGAAGGGATATAGTTGGAAGAAATGGCATGTCATTATGCAAAGCTATCTTTTAAGAGCAAAGACACTAAAGTTACACTATGTATATTTGAATCCTGTCTCCATTACTTTTCAGCTGGTGTTCTTGGAAAATTACAGTCATGTGTTGCTTAACAATAAGGACACATTCTGAGAAATGTGATATGATATATAATTTGGTCATTGTGTGAACATTATAGAGTGTACTTACACAAACCTAGATGGGATATATATTTTTATTTATATATATTTTTTTCATAAAGAAAACCAGGTGTTCCAGCACCATAACTAAATATCAGTCATTTCCCCTACTTGATCTGCAGTGTCAACACTGAGTGCTATACACCAGGTTTCTACCTGCTGCATTAGAATCCACAGGGCCACCACTGAATACGCACTCTGTTGTTGACCAAAACTTTGTTATGCAGTGCATGATTGTAGTTAACTTTCCTGTGCCTCCATTTATTCATCTATAAAATAGGGAGAATAGTCCCTAGTTCCTCAGGTTTTTATGAGGACTAATTGAAATATTTATAAAGTGCTTAGAAAAGGGTACTATTAGTCAGCTTCCTCTAGGTTATACTGTGGTAACAAATTATCCCAAATTTCAGTAGCTTAAAACAAAGATTTATTTCTTGTTCTTGCTACATGTTGGTACAGCCCTGTTCCATGCTTCTTCTTCTGGAATCTGAGGAGCAGTCCCTCTCGGGGTCCTGCTTTTCTCATGGCAAAGGGGACAGAGCAATGGTGGAACCAGGCAGTGGTTCTTGAAGCTCATGCTTGGATGAAGCATTTGTCACTTCTGCTCATATTTTAGTGGCTAATGTAAGTCAAAAAACAAAACCTGATGTCAACAGGGCACACAGAGGCCCTATAGGGAGGGCTTCAATAGAGAGGGCCAACAAATACTTTCACTAAATATATTTGAACAAACCAAAATATCAGAACAAAAAATCTACCACAGGTGTCTGGTACCTAGTAAGTGCTGTGTGTTAGTCAAAGAAAAATACATGTTTGCACAATGACACAGAATCCTGAAAGTGGATGTTTGGGAACAGTAAAATACTGAGTGTAGCTGGAGTGTATGGGTCACACAGGTGACAGGGATAGACAAGGAGGTCACATTTTGAAAGGCTTTGAAAGGAGGCTAGATTTTTGCCTAAAGGTAGATAATAAAAAAATTTATAGCTATTTTAATAAATTTTATAAGGCAATTCTATCGGCCAGCTTTATTAAGACAATGGTATAATTTCATTTATTCTGCACCAGGCATTTAAAAATCACATGTCTACTGGTCACTACTTCCCTGTGTTAACAACTGCCTAAGACACCATTTGTCAGCCTGGGTCTGAGTTGCACTTGCCACAAGGAAGAATATATTAATAGAAGGCTTCTTCCAGTCAGTCCTGGCTCCCTGAGGTTAGGACAGGGAAAGTTGGCATGGAGAGAGAGGGAGGAAAAAGGAGAGAAAGGAGTACATATGGATGAGTCACTATGAATGCGAGTGTGTGTGGTGTACAATGGACAAGCACTGGGATTACACTTGTTATTTTAATTCTAAGGCACCCTTCAAATTTGGATGTTTCCTAAGGACCTGCTACTTATCTTCTACTTCTACACATGGTCCTCTCACAAGTCCTACCACCCTCATGGCTTTGGTCAACCTTGACTTTTTTTTTTTTTTTTTTTTTTTGGTAGAAACAGTGTTTCATGTTGCCGAGGCTAGTACTGAACTCTTGGGCTCAAACAATCCACCTGCCTCAGCCTCCCAAAGTGCTGGGATCCCAGGCATGAGCCATTGTATCTGGTTAGCCTTCATTTTTCTTTGCAGCTTCTGTCCTCATTTTCAACGAACTACTAGAAAATAATCCAAATCTCTAAAGTAAGTTTAATTTGGAGGCTTGTGCATCTGAGGACTTATCTGACTTGCTACCTATACCTCTTTGGTCAATGAAGAAGGAATGTAAGGGAAAAAAGATTAAATAGGAGAAAGGAAGCATGGAGAGAAGAAAGAGATGGGCACAAGCAGGGGACACATAGAGGAACCTGTGCCTCACCCAGAAGCAGGCCAGGGCCTCAAAACTTACTACAAGGATGCTTACTCTTCCACAGCAGGTTATGCTGTTTCCATTTGTTCACAGTTACTTTAAGATACTGGTGTGGGTTTTCTTTGTTTGTCTTTAAAAGTGCTACAGAAGGAAGAGAGAAAGGCAAATCACAGCCCACAAATGAGCTGTCCTGACTCCCTCCAGATGGTTCATTTTCCCTACCCCGTTCTATGACTGCAAACCCTGATAAGTCTTCTGTAATCTTGCACCATCATAAAGTGTTTCTTCTTGAAGTGCTTTAAAGATCCCCACTGCTCACAGAAAACATTCTAAACTCAGACCACATTCAAAGTCCCAAATCTTTTGGGTGTAACAGATTATTTTTTTTCCACACTAAGGCTGCTGGATCAGAGATAATCAAAATCTGATATACTGTATGTGACAAGTACAAACGCAGGAAATGGGTACAGTGAAGGGCCACATTGAAGGGAGAAGTCAGAGGAATATAGACCTGTTAATTCACTCTCAAATAGCTTGAAAGAGGGTTAATAATAAATGTATGAATTGTAAAAAGAAAATCGGCAAAAGAAGGTTCTTTCTATTTTAATCACGCCAGAATCAGATCAGTCCTGAGACCTCAGCTTTTGACAATTAGGGTACATCCCTGTGGTAATGACTCAGATATGATTCATAAAACTGCAGAAAATGAAGAAGTGCTGGGATGTAGATGGCTCAAAAGCTCTCTGTAGAACCACAAAAAGAATTTAAATGAAGTTCAATAAGTAAGTAACACTTTCTTTAAGGAAAAGTATTAATGTGTAACAAAACTAGTGGAATTGTGAATATATAAAGACTGGCTTCGATTTTTGAAGGTCTCTTATCAAACATTAAGAAGAACAGTTGATGCAGTTACTGAAATGGTGAAGTATTTGTTTAAACTGACATATGTCACTTGGCTATAATAGCAAAGCTTTCCAATCATAATTTTGCAACATTTCATTTATTTTAAATAGTAAATGTTTGCATTAAAAATCAGAACTGTCAAAGGAAGCAAAAGGCAACACAAAAACATTTATCAATGACACATGTGAATAATCTTACAGTAATCTTTAAGTACAAGTGAATCCCCCTCAGCTTTCCTGGGCAGCAGCTGAAGTCTCTGCTGGATCACAAAATAGAACTGAGTTGTGACAGCCATCCTCAAGCTCCTGTAAGCTAAAAACTGTCTTCCCTCAACTCAGAAAAATAAACTAGTTATTTTCTTTGATATCACTGAAGACAAAAAGTGGCCTCCTACCAAGTAAAATACTGTATTGACATAATTTATCAACCTCTATTTTAATCGGTGGAATACTTTAAAGTTATATATTCAAAGACATCTATCATTCTGCCAGAATAAGGGACAACAAGGAGAGATTAAAAACTAGCCTAGGCCAGGTGCGGTGGCTCACACCTATAATCCCAGACCTTTGGGTGGCCAAAGTGGGCAGGTAGCCTGAGGTCAGGAGTTTGAGACCAGCCTGGCCAACATGGTGAAACCTCATCTCTACCAAAAATACAAAAAAAGTAGCCAGGCATGGTGGCGTGCAGCTGTAATCCCAGCTACTCAGGAGGCTGAGGCACAAGAATCACTTGAACCTGGGAAGCGGTAGTTGCAGTGAGCTGAGACCATACCACGGCACTCCAGCCTGAGTGACAGAGCAAGACTCTGTCTCAAAAAAAAAAGCTAGCCTAAACAAAATAAATCAACCAGTACCTTGCTCAATAAAATAAGCTCAATCCAAAGTTGGCAGCTTTCCAGAAAAGCATGAGGAAACTTTTCAGTTTCTATGATAGCAGATAACAAATTACTTATGTTTCATATAAATATCTTTGTTTAAAAAATACTCTTTTTCTTAAAAACCACATTAATTGCCAGATGGAAATGAAATAATTGCTTAACAAACACAGTTGTTAAGTGAATTTATGGTTTCAATATTAAAACGTGAAATCTCATTAACAGGTTTTGTAACGTTCCCCAAAACACTGAATATCATCTATAATTATAATTATCTGTGCATTTCTTTTGCATAGTAAGAATTTTATTTTATTAGTATTTTATTTAGCATAATGTCTCCCCAAAAAGGGAAGTCACTTGATCTACAAAGGAAGAGGGGAAGTCATGTTGAGCAAGAGACATCTGGAAGAAACTGTGGCTCTGTGACTCTCAGGCTTGGATCCTATGGTCAGTGGTATGTAAATCAAACACTCACAAATAATACTGATATTCTCCTTTACAATCTTCCTTATCTAAAGTATACCATATCATATTAAATATTTTGTAACAAAAAATAATTTTTCAGACAAAGAATGAAAATGTTCCTTAGGTTTTAAGCAAGCACCAATACTTATGGTATAGAACCAAGGAAAACTGACTATGATTCATGAATATTAATTATTTTAAATAAACACAGCTAATTATTTAATTACGGTAGAATAATAATAAAGAACAAAGTTAATATAAAGATTTATCGGATTTTTTTGTCATAGTGGAAGGTTGGTAACTTTGGCTGAATCAATTACTGTAAAAAGTAGAAATACAATAGGCTCAGAAATGTTTATCATTAGCAGCGTGCTTTAAAATGCTACAACATCTTTGAATTATATTCCAAACACATTGTAATTCCATTTACCCATCTGAAACAAGGGATTTTTTTTTTTTTGGGTCAAAAATTCTATTTTAAACTTCTGATTCCTTTTACAAAGTTAAAACAGGCACCCCACTACCTGTTAAACATGTATACTGGAAAAGATTATGATCACAACATACAATTTTAGATTTTAAAAAGACTACAAAGAGATGAAAAGTGCAACCTCCAATTCTAGAGCACTGAATGTCACATAAGAAAACATTCTGAGGAGACAGCAAGCCCTTAAAGCCAGGAGTCTAAAAAGAGAATAAAGAAAGAAAATGGAATTTTAAAAAAATTGAGTCACGTAAGAGTTACTAAAGAAGACAAATATTGAGAGTAAATGAATTAACAGTAACTAACACAATGAAATCGTATACAATAAGGTACTTCAATATTTGAATGCTTTTGGAAAATATTTAAAACAGAACTCAAAACCTTCACTGCTAAGTGAAATAAATATGCCCTGGAAGAAATAGTACATCCTCAGGCAGCTCTCATAATCAAAGCAATGAGCTCTGTCTTTGCTGTTCTCAGGCTGGTTAAGTCTCCCTCAGTCACAATGCAGTTCTACCTGGGTGAGCCTAGACTGGGGAAGTCTGGCACCTGTGTCCCAGAGAATCAGTCTGACCCCAGGATGGCCCTACGCCACCACAAGTCTTAAGAATACCAGATAGATGGCTCAGGTGTTTTGAAGACTTCACAGTGGAGTTTAGCTCTTTGGTCCTGAAGCCTATCAGGTATTTGGGTAGATGTGAAATTTTTAGGGAGGGGAAAACAATGTGACTTGGAGCCCTGGAATCTTGGCTGCAAGCATATCAGTGGTGGGGAATCAAGGTGCGAGTTCTAAGGAAAGAATAAATACAGAAAAAGGAATAATACAGACAGCTTAAAGGAAGAAGAGAGGTAAGCAGGCTTACAGGATGACACATTGGCCCCAAATACCAGTCATTCACCTGAGAAACAAGGATGGTGATAATTTACTTGAAATATGTGCAGCGATTATAGTGAAATGTGTATTATTATGAATCCATTCTGTCATTTTCTTAGTCTTTTCCAAGAGAGAAATTAAAACTATGCTCTATATCCACTAGTTAAAGTTTATTTTTATAAATCTGGAGGTTCAAATTTAAGTCATGGGTGAAGAACAAAATTTCACTTCATGCTCCAATTTTTAAAAAAATACCTCATAGAGAACTTAGGACAAATACTTATTATTAAAATACAGTAGCATGGGCGAGATGAAAAAACTCCAGCACACAGACTGAGAATGCTTGGTTCATCCCCTTCTTCCATGATGAGTCTTCAGTCAGGTCCAACCCACCTGACTTTCCAGTTGGCATTATTTTTTTCCCTCACGTGACAATGTCTTTTTACAAAACGACCAGAACACCTCTCCTTATTTTTAGTAAGTCCAACTTCTTCATTTTCAGCCTTTTTTTTCTACAATACAAAAACAACACTGACAAAAAAAATCTAGCTAAAACTTTCATCAAAATTACCTTGAAAACACAAACTGGACTCCCTTGTCTCAGTTTTCCATGTGACTGGCCCTTCTTAATCACTATGGAAGTAGCATCAAGCCAGACCTGCCATGGTTAAAAGAATGTTGAGACAGCTGAATATGACCCACAGTCTAAATAGGACAATTTTCCTAGTGTTTTTTATAGGAGAGAGAAAGAACTGACTATAAAGGTTATTCAGTCACACTTACAAGTCCACTTATGGCTACAATCCAGATGTAGGAACCAGAGGTGAAAAGCTATAAAAGAAAAAAAAAAAGGCAATTGAAAATAAAATTCAACTGCCAGTCACAGCACATTTATTTTTATATAACTACAGTTTTGACCATTTACATAAAGTATTAATTATATATGCCATAATACAGATAAGTAAATGGAAAATTATTAAACATTAATTCTGTTACTTAAAAGAAAATTATATATTAATTTTTTTCTTAATTCGGACCTCTGACTTCATATAGCCTATAACAAGTTGAACCTGGCCCACACCAACACAAAGAAAAGTAAGTGAAACTCAAATGTGGTGTTATTTACAAACTTTAATTGACTTAAAGTAAAATACTACATGTAAAGAAATTATCATAATTAACAACATACAAAACAGGTAATCATTATCCCATACTTGGCAATGACATGATATTTATGTAAGTAACTTTCTCATTTTAATTTCTTAAATTGTTACCCTAAATTTAGATGGGAAGAACCCTGCCAGGCTCCTTAGCCTACCATGTCCAATGGTAACTTTCTCAAGTGTTGATATTCTCATTCTAGCTCACCCAAGGAAGAGCAAACTAAATAACATAACAAAGTTAATTAATGGCAAAAGTAATTAGAATTAGATCTCATGAAATCTTTCTTTTTGTTTTCCAAATCGTTTATACCTTAGAGTTGTGCTTGGGGTTAAAAAATAATAATTATTACAAGGCCTCTGAAAGTTTTCCTGCAACAAAGAAATGATGTGTGGGTTATTGTTGGTTAATGTTAAGAATTTTAGATTGGGGGTTTACCGCTTATTGTAGAATAAAAGGCAGGATACTCAGGCAGGACAGCCCAAGTTCACCGCCAACATTGTGCTAGATGAAAACCTCAAAGTTCTGCACACTTACCAAGGACAAACAGAAAGAAGACAGACACAAAAGGTAAGAGTTGACACACTCAGATAAAAAAGAGGCTGGCAAGCTTTGCTCTAGTGACAGACTCACTTAGAAATGAGCACTGGCTGCAACTTTCAATCTGATCCTTTGATCTAGCATGGATACTTGTTCAGTGCAAATGACTCTGATAATGATAAGGATAAGAACCATGTAGACAAATATTTTGCTGTAGTTTTCTTCTAAAAATAGAAGAAACAACAGACTAGCTAACATTTTCTATGTGTCAGGCACTGCTCTCAAGGCATTTCAGTAAAACTGAGTGGTTAAACAATTCACTGTAGGTTAACAGGTAGCAGGTGGTGGACTGGAGTATATCCAGGAGGACTGGCTCCACAGTCGTGCTCTCCACTCTTACATGTCTCATATGCACATAAAAAGAGCATATCATTTTGTCAGTAAAAAAATAATTTCATCTGGGCTCTGAAGTCTTCATTGCTTGTGTGGTCCCCAGTATGTCTGTCTATGTCTTGACAGTGTCTGTGTGTTTTCTCAGGGCTGGGCTCCTTGAGGACAGGGACTACGCTACATCTCACCCAGTGGGTGACACTGATTTAAGTATGGGACAGCTTGAGAGCCCATAACATCATAGCCCACTGCACAGCACATGATGTTATGGGCTCTCAAGTCACTGGATACTTAAATGAGCCTTAACAAGAGTTTCGGCTCTTCCAATTACGATTCAAGTCTTCATTCATTCATTCATTCATGTCCCTGGTTGTAGTGGGAAGAGAAAAAGGCACAGAAACACATGTAAAGCCTTGGAGGGGAGGGAGGTAGGCAGAGAACAGACTACTTCAGCAATAAGGAGTCCAGTCACACCCCTTCAAGGTGGGCACAGGTGGGAGTTGACACCAGACAGGCAAGAAGAACCCTGAATGCTATTCATGCCAAGGACCTAGATATTATCAAGGAGCCAATGAGGCATCTTCCCCTCTACTTTCTGATCTCAAGTTCTCCCTCACAAAGTTACTGGAAATAATACAAAAATATCGGACATTTATATTATTTGGAAAAACTATCTGCGGTAGCTGCATCTACCTTTCTGCTTTTGGCAGGGCTAAGGGGGATCCCTCATGGTGAGCTGTGTAACACTGTGGAAAGTGCATTAGAGATTAGGTTGGTGAAAAAGTAATTGCGGTTTTTGCCTTACTTAGTGGCAAAAACCGCAATTACTTTTGCACTAACCTACTACAATGGCCATGTGACAAAGGCCATGCTGTGCCTCTTCATCCAACTGGACCCCCTTTCCCTAAGAGATTAAACACACTACTTATTTTGCTTTATGCCAAACAAAACAAAACAAGAAATACATTCACAATCTCAAAAAATAAATGGTGGTAGCTATAGAGACATAAATTGTTAATAATAGTAACCAATTGACTTAGGTCTTATTATCTGTTCAGATTACACTAAACACACTACCTTGAAATACCTTTATAACGTAGATATTATCATCCCCACTTGATAGATGGGGAAATGGGGGTTCAGGAAAGATAAGTGACAAAACAAATCATTACCAGACCAAGTCATATAAACCGAAGTCCACTTGGCTCCAAAAACTTTCCACAATGTCACACTGAATTATTACTCCACAATGAATAAAACAGTGTTTTCATTCTCAAAGATTCTACATAGCTTTAGAGTTGGAAGAACTATACAGCCAATGTGAGGCTCAGAGGGGTCCCATGACTTGACCCAAGTCTCATGGCTGGCGAGAGCCATGCTAGGACTAGAACTTGGGTCTCCTGAGTGAGGTCTGGAGTGCTCTTCACATTCCACGTGGCTTCTGTTGTAACAGCTTTAAAAATATTAAATCTCCTACAGCAAATCCTACTTATAAGAATCAACTGCAGAAATGGGCTATTTGGTTACATGGATATCAGGTAGGACAAGGGGGCGTGTAATGGTACGGGGGTTGAGAGACAGAGAATAAACAGATTTCACGAGAAACGGTTGTAAAAGTGGTAAGAAAACACCCGCCCCAGATAAGCCATTAATACCACGTGACAGCAGACTGGAGAAGTGAGAGGAAATGCTAAAGGTTAAAAGGGGAGGGAGGAAGGCATTCTGAAGCGACACTAGTATCCGGTTAGATGTGTGTGGGATAAGGAATGTTATGAGTATTAATCAGTGGATCAAAAGGCCAAGTGACACAGGCTGACACAGGAAGCTGTAGAATAAAACTACATCAAAAGCCACGAGAGTAAAAGAAAAGTGACAAGTAGTACGTTAGAAAACTGAAAAATCATTCTCCTACCACAGGCCTGGAGCCCAGTAGGGAGCAATCAACAGTTGCTGGATTGGCAAAAATAAACTTTTCAAATTTAAGCTAGACAATAGTACTCTAACGGTCTTAACAGCAAACCATTTAGCAAATGGTGACACTACCATCAAGGCTACGCAAACACGGAAATAATGAAGCTGACAATACTTCTTGAAAACTCCAAAGCTTGGGTTGGTAGAGCACACTGGGTTTCTTCTTCAGAGCTTTATTTGCGACACCATATTCAATAAATTAATTTTGACACTGATTTTCTACTTTCTACTTTTTTAGTTGTTCTCACTTGTTTCCACCTTATACTATGATTATTAAAAAGTATTCACATGCAACTGTACAATGAAATGAAAATATTTTCCACTAATACAAATGTTGGTGAAAGCTCTTATCAGATTTCTAAAGGCTATGGAAGTATTCTAGTACCTTCTATACCTCGATGTTCTTGTTTTGTAACACTTCCTTTAAACATTTGATATAGATCATGAAGCCAAGATTATGGGGGAAAAAAAACCATTGTTTTCAAGGAGATCAAATGAGAAAAAGACCAAAAAAAAAAAAAAAAAACAAACCAGATATGGTTAGAGAAAAGTGAAGTGAACATAAAAATGCATACTGTACCTGTAGTCCCAATATATAAATCAATGTCTTGTTTGTGATGGACAACGGGCCCAGAATTTGTGCCACTTGGACTCTTGGTATGGAGCAGTAAAATGGTACAAACAGAGCAAACACAGGTGCCAGGCTATGCAAACAAATAAAAAAAAATCACTATAATAGTGAATTTTAAACACCAATGGCAGATGTATTTTTGATGTAACACTGCTTATAATTTTATTTCGGTCTGAAAGCGTAGTCTTAAGATATACAAGTTAATTTTCAAATATGCATAATGTCCAAAATAATCTGTACTTATAGAACACTTTATGAAAACTCTAATCATTCTATCCTTATTGACCCTCCCAAAACCACTGCAAAGAAGTGGTTCAGCACCTACTCATTAATTGTGAGAAAAGTGGAGGCTATGTTTTCTTCCCAGGTATGACTAAAATTGAATGAGAGAAACGAGACAAACCAAAAGCAGCAAACACTAGAATTCTTCACGGTCAAATCCAAAAGCCCCCCTCTCAGGCCCTGTCCAGTGATCTGTCGCCATGGCACTGGCATGGTTCACCTCTGGCCCTCCTTTCCTCACATTCCTTCCTCCCTCCCTTTGTCTGAAACCCTGTTTCTCAGTCGTTGCTCAGTGATTTCTTACGTGACTGGCTTCTCCACAGTTCCATTACAGTCTTTTCTTCTTGCTCTATCATCTCCTCATACAATCTCAATCCTTTCTATGGCTTGGGCTAAGAAAATGAAGTGAGACCTAAAACTGCCTGCCCACCCCTCATCCTGGTTCTAAACATAAATTTGACACCTTCACCTTGACAGATACAAAAGTCCTATGTGTCTTACTACTTACAGTCTTGCTTCTCTCTAACCTATCTCTTACCATTGTTTTTCTCTTCCTAAAACACAACTCTGATCACATCACTTCCTTGCTTAAAAACTCTTCTTCCTTCCATGGGCTCCAGTATCCAAAGACAAAATGCTTCATAAGGATGAGATGGCAAAGCTCCCCAGTTCACTCTTATATCACTACAGATTGCCACCACTGTCCTCCTCTCTGCCTCCCCTCATCTGGCCCATCACACACAAGGCCCTCTCACACAGGCACACAGCTGCTCTCTGAACATGCTGGCTGCTTAGACTCTCCACTGATGTAGGTTCTGCTTTCCACTTTCCTGCCTAAGAAACTCAGCTTGTGCAACACTGCTCAGCTCTTTCCATAAAGACTTCTCTGACTCTTCCTGGTAGCTGGTGGCTCTCCTTATGGCCCCCAAGCTGTCAGTTTCACCATTTCAATGAATCAGTGAACCAAATGCATGCTGACAATGTCAAGGTAGAATGCCCAGCACAGGAGCTACAACACATCCAAGAGAAAGAAGCAGTCCCTGACCTCAAGGAACTTGTTACAGGACGAAATCTTACATCCTACAAGTGCGGGGCAGGTAATATGAATGAGTGGAGTGCTTTGGGCACCTACTTGCACCCATTTTTCATTAAACACTTGGCTTAATTACTCAGTCTATGTTTCATTTTCCCAGTTTTGGGAAAATGGCACCAGAAAAAAAGAATTATTTCATCATCACACGAAAAATGCAAAAAATGTGTTTCACTTCTACAAAGAACTGTCCTCAGTGCCATTTTTGTGGAAACATGGGAAGAACCCTCCTGGTCTCTTGTGCAATTTCTCATCCTTGACAGAGACTATCTTACTTTTTAAAATGTACTGTCCTCTCAATGCTACTATTAAAAACAAAACAAAACCAAAATACAACACACACAAAACAAACGTGATAAATGGCAGCCCCATCAACAGCTATCAACACAAAAGCAGCAAATGCTAGAACTGGGAAAACTCCAGCCAGTAAGGCCTAAGTGCAGGTACTGTGTCAGGACTGGGGACAAAGAGATGCCAGATACACCTGGCTGGCTGTCCAGTGAGAAGGATCGCAGGGACTGGGTAGCAGAAGGAGGTGGATAGCACAGTGGGCTTCTACCCCCACTTGCTCAGCCTAGAATTCCTCAAGTATCAGGCCTTCCTCCCAGGTTGAGCACCTCAGTGCAGGGAAGAAGAGGCAGTCCTGATTCTCCTAGCACCTGGCACAGTGCTTGGCACAGTTCAGGAGCTCACTACATTTGGGGCAACAAAATAATCCTTATTCTAGAACAATTCTATGACTCACGTTTGAATTAACAATATGGCATTCTCAAAAACCTCCCATTAGATTATTAATTCTGAGAGAAAGCATCATATTTTATCTAGCTTTGCCTAACAGGGATTCTTATACATGATCCACATTGAATATTGGTTGTATTTTTTAAAATTAAAAAGCAGTTTTTAAACACTATATAAAAGAATTGCTTTTGTCCAATTCTAAAACCAAACACAATTGATTAAAACAGCTGGGCCTTCTTTTCATGGAAAAGTATGAGTTAGTCGCTCCTGGGCATAAATCCTCCAATACCTCCCCACCTACAGTCATGACAAAGACGTCCTGGGCCCCGTGTTTCATCCCCATCCTGATCCTGTGCTCTGCAAGACAGCACCTTCTCAAAGAAGCCCTCCCTGACTGCCCAATTTAACCTGCACCTCCCACCCTTACAGCCTTCCCCCTCTGCATTCTCTACTCTCTTCCTGACTCTTCCCCAACAGCACTTACAACCTTCTCAGCACTGCCTGACCTGTCCACTGCCTATCTCAAAAACAGAATGAAAGCTTCACACAGACAGGGATTTTGATCTGTTTTGTTTGCTGTTTTATCCCCACTGTCTAGAATTGTGCCTGGCATTAAGTAGGTTTCAATAAGTATTTGCAGAAGAAATGAATTTTCCTTTAAAACAGCAAAACCATACAGCAGAACTTAACTTGCCTTTTGTTTTAAAAAGTCCCCTTCCTTTTTATCATTTTTAATGAGATTAAAACATATGGTTTCATATGTAGCTCAAAATATGGCCTGCTGGTCTCTTGGTAATTATAAAACCCTATTTGGGTAGTCAATTGCACTGAAGGTCTCTTACCACAGAACATACTCTTTGAGGTGCTTAATTCACAGAAGTTCTTCTGTTTACATTTAGTAATCAAGTGCAAACAGTGATGTTATAACTAAAAAACCTAAAGCAGAGTTCTTGTTTGAGGTTACATTTCAATGTAAACTAAAAAAACACTGGCAGAAAGTTTAATGACCACAGTTTATATTTCACATACCAATAGATGTTTAAAAATTCCTTAAAAATTATTAATCACTATGTATTCTTAAATGATGACTAAATACTAGGCCACATTTACACATTTCAGACCAAAATTAAATGGGCTGCTCTGGAGAAATTTTCCATTACTATTTCTATACACACAGACTTCACAAAATACCATAATGTTATTAGTCACTGACCAGTCTTTTTCTTTTCCTTATTTTATGAAAATATCTGTTCTCTATGCTTTTTCATACTGTGAAGAGCTGCCTTCTGGAAACCCTTTCTGACTTAAGCAGATGAGGCTGGTAGCACAGAAAAAAGAAAGCAAGTGAAAAAAAGAAAACAAATTATAAACATTTCAGCCATCCTTTCTTTCTTTTTTGAGACAGGGTATCTGTCTGTCACCCAGGCTGGAGTAGAGTGAAGTGGTGTAATCACGGCTCACTGTGGCCTCTAATTCCTAGGCTCAAGCAATCTTCCCACCTCAGCCTCTAGAGTAAACTGGGATTACAGGTGTGTACCACTACACCTGGCTAATTTTTAAACTTTTTTTTAGAGACAGTTTCTCACTGTGTTGCCCACACTGGTCTCAGACTCCTGGCATCAGGCGATCCTCCTGCCTAAGCCTTCTGAGTTGCTGGGATTACAGGCGTGAGCCATTGCTCATTCATCCTTTGATATCACTAATGTTTACTGAGCAACTACTGCTACACATTCATGATTGCACTCAATAGAAAAAATAAAATAACAATGACACCTTGTTCAGGTTGCAAATGTCCACTTCACTTCTTCTATAGAAAAGGTCACCTGACACAGTGGCTCACACCTGTAATCCCAGCAACTGTGGGAAGCCAAGGAAGGCAGATTGCTTGAGCTCAGGAGTTCAAGATCAGCCTAGGCAACATAATAAAACCTTTTTTCCACAAAAGTACAAAAATTAGGTGGGTGTGGTGGTGTGTGCCTATAGTCCCAGCTACTCAGGAGGCTGAGGTGGGAGGATCACTTAAGCCCAGGAGGCTGCAGTGAGCCAAGATCGTGCCACTGCACTCTAGCCTGGGCAACAGAGTGAGACCCCTGTCTCCAACAAAAAACAAACAACAACAACAAAACGCTCCTCCATACTCTCAGGACTTTAAAGATTAGAAGAACCTAATGACATCTGTGGGAGGTGAAAGCTACTTGACTATTTTTACAGAAACCCGAAGCAGAAAGACCTCTGAGGTCGTAGAGTTACAAATTCCTAACAAATGATTCAATTCTATCTACATCATCCTTCAAAATCATCATCAAGTTTACACAAGCATCTAAATAAGAAACAGCATACTCCATTTTTAAAAATAATCCCAACTTTTAGGAATGACTCTCATTTAGTTTTGATCTGAAAACTATCACCAGTAACTTTTTACTGGCCCTCCTGCTCGTCTCTGGAGTTAGGAAGACTGACATAAACAATTTAAACACTTTTCTATGAGAGTTTACACACACATGAGGATAATGACCCTATGACTGCAAAGCCTACACATCCCCAGCTTATTTAATCAGTTCTCCTAAGAGCTGCTATCCAGGCCCCTCACTGCCACAGGTGCAATCTACCTCATCTACGCCTTTTGTAAAATGCAGCACCCAGAACTGGCTGGGAATGGCCAGATCAGTCCTGGCTAAATGTAAACATCACCTCTCCTGATCTGAGCGCTACGTATTTGGTAATTTAGCCTACAAATAAACTGTATTTTGACAGACATGTTATGCTGTTGGTTTAAACTGAGTCAACTAAAACTACAGGGTGAAAGGCATACATCTCTTTCATCCTGTGCTGAAGAGGCTGGAGTTTATCTATAATGGGCCTCCCTTCAACTGTTCCCCTGTTATTCATATGCTCATGCAGTCACTGACATGGGCAGCCTCTTGACTGAAAACGGCGACTAATCCTGTCCACTCCACATCCTGGACTGCCATTCTTCCCCACACCACAGAAACCTGTTTCTTTCTCATAAGCTGTGGATTAAGGCGGAATGCATAAACTACTCCCTGATACCAAGTTTCCAGGTAAAAAGCACTGTCACCATTGACACTGTTTTCCTTAAAACATTTAAAAATCCATACTTTTACCTAGAATTATCAATATAAAATCATCAGTAACTATGGTCCCTTTTTATGGTTAAGGTTTATTGCTTCAGTCTCTTTCAAGCAATTTTTGATACTTAGTCCATTTTTATGGTTAAGGTTTATTGCTTCAGTCTCTTTCAAACAATTTTTGATACTTAAACCTTTACAGAAAAATTTATAAAGTTCCACAGATACCAACAATTCATAAATTCCAAGGGGCTTTTGGATAGTTATTTTTTTAAATCACTATAAAAATTTCACTTCCCATTTAAAAAAAAGTGCACACACTTACATGAGGCTAACTGCTCATTACATGCTCAGTCACAGGGTGACAGAAAAAAAAAGTCACCACCATAAAAGGATGTCTGCCTAGCCACTCTTAAAACAACATGCCACGGTTAACTTACTTCAGTTTGGACAAGTACTGACAGCGACTACACAGAGACCCAAACGAGTCACTGATATGTAAGTACTAGATCTTTTGCTTTTTCAACAAATTTTTTAAAGAAAAACTTGAAAAGCCTAAGTTTTAAGGTAAAAGGTAAAAAGGAAAACAATCTATTTAAGAACAAGCTATCATCACTTCTAACAAATATTATACTGATAAGTTTAGAGTCTCTGCTGACTGGTAGGTCTAGTTAGTTCTTATAAAGCTGAGTGAAAGCAATAGGTCCCATCAGAAATATCTTTGTTAAAAAATAGGGCTTACTTCGTGTATTTCTGTGTAAACTCACAATGACAAAAAAACAATATCAAGCAAAAATATGCAAATAATGCCAATATATTAGGGTAACTTAATACGAAGGAAAAGGAACAAAGTTATTTTAATATAGAGTATTCCTACACTATAGGAATTATTAGAAATATAAGATTATTTCTCAGGATAGAATCTCAGTGGTAGAATTCCTAGGGCAAAGAGTGTATTTTCTAAAGCTTTAGATATAAAGTGGTACTTTTTGATTTACAAAAACATTTTACCAATTTACTCTCCCACCAAAGAGTACCAATCTTTGCTTTTTAAATGCTAAGTCCTACTAATTAGATAAGTGGAAAAAAAAAAGTCTGCAAATAAGACTAAACATATCTTTTCTAGAACTTCCATGTGCCTGGGGAAGAAATCACAATGAATTCTATGCGGTGCTTTGACAATATTTATGTCCAGGTTGGGAATGGTGGTACACACAGAAACTCCTGGCAAAATAGAAGCTGTGAAGAGACTTCCTTTAAAGGAGGGTGAGGGTTGTGCATGTGTGTATTTGTGTGTGTGTGGGGTGGGGGGGTTGGTATTTTGTTTTTTTTAGTGTCACTCTGAGTACAATGTAGTGTAGTAAGAGCAAGGGCTCTGAAATCAGGCTCAAATGTAATTTACAAGCTGGGTAGCCCCCACACAAGTTACCTAATATCTCTGGCTTCAGCTGCTTTAACTGTAAAACAGGGAGTACTATAATTGCCAAGTCTTACCAACATTGCCTCTCATTGTAAATACTAAAAAACTGTCTCCTATCATTCTTCTCCCATTCCTCTGGCCACTAACATACCAGAGGGTGAATCCAACAGATATGTTATAGATATTTTATATAAAGACCCTGAATCTGGCCGGGCGCGGTGGCTTATGCCTGTAATCCCAGCACTTTGGGCTGAGGTGGGAGAATCACCTGAGGTCAGGAGTTCAAGACCAGCCTGCCAAACATGGTGAAACCTCATCTCTACTAAAAGTATAATAATTAGCCAGGCATGGTGGCACTTGCCTATAATCCCAGCTACTCGAGAGGCTGAGGCAGAAGAATCCCCTGAACCTGGGAGGTGGAGGTTGCAGTCAGCCAAGATTGTGTCACTGCACTCCAGCCTGTGCAACACAGTGAGACGCTGTCTAAATAAGTAAATAAATAAATAAAGGCCTTTAGTCTATGGATGATCACACATCTAACTGTGCTTACTGGTGGGACTCCACATTTCTTGTATTTTAGCATGTTTTCTCTCTAGGGGTTCATTGCACTTTTTGGACTAAAACCGCAAAGAATACGCTGCTCCACAAAGTATTCACTCACATGTTGACATATTGCGTCAGTGACAATGGTGATGATCTCTTGCATAAATTACTTTTATCTGGCTTTCTAGAGATTATTAGTACTATGACCAGTCACTTAATGGAATAAATATTAACTTAGGTTGCTATATGACTTTATTTATTTACTTATTCTATAGATATTTACTAGATATCTACTGTAGGTTGGTTCTGTAGCATTCTATAAGATAAAATGTTGGATGCAATCAAGTCATCATCCTTAAGAAGCTTACATTTAAAGGAGCTTCCCACCTAATAAAGGCATTTACAGGGACACTTTTTCTCTGCTATGGTTAAGGCCTGCTGGAGTTGTTAGGCAGCCCTGGAACGTGGCCTGTGTGGAGGATGCGTGGTATCCTCTGGTATGGGGAGTTGATCACCTTCCCAAGAAGTCTGGGCATCGTATAAAATAAGATAACACAAGTGAGAATCCTCTGAAAGCTGTGAAAGTAACACAGATTCCTGTGGTGTTTTGGAAGCCCAAAGAGAAAAATAAAAATATTTTGTTAAATCTCTGCAAATATCTGAAAAGTAGTTTAAAAAATCAATTAACAGCATAAAAGCCTCTTCTGGGTATTCACCATCTTTTCTTCAATTGAAATTTCAGTCTAAATTGTTTTATTATTAAAATGTTGTTAAAATAGTAAAATCTAAATCCATTTATAAAACCTTTACTTACTTTAAAATATGCTACAAATAAATTAATAAACTCCTTCATTTGAATTAACATCTCTTCCCCCCTGCCCCCATTCCCTTCCCACAGCTCTCCTAGTATCTCTTGTTCAGATAGCATGAGTTAGTGTATGTTAAAGTTTTGAGATGCCTTCCTATTTTACTTGTTTTCTACCCATAATATCAGATCATGTTGGAAATAGGAGCTAGAGATAAAATGTACTGTACTGAATGTGACTTCTTAAGCCAAACTGCCTGGGTCTGAATCCTGACACTTAACAGCTAGGTCTTTAGTCACTAAAGTGCCCTGGTGCATCCATTTCACCATCTGTAAATGGACTTGTGAAAGTTCTGAGAGGATTCAATGAGGAAATACACACAGAGTGCCCAGGGCAGTACCTGGAATACAGTCTGTGCTTAGCAATTTTGGTGATTATTATTCATCAGGGGTTTACTACAGTGTAATAAAGAACCTTTCTTTGAGGATTAAGAAAGCTAGAATGTTGCTATTCTTTAACTAAGGGGTATTTATTGAAAATCGATTACACATCACCTAGCGATACAAGAAATTCACACCACAGGGTCCCTACTCAGAGTACTTCACAGGCTCATGGGAGACAAGGAAGAAAATTAGTGATACAGACACTATGACAGAGCACAGTGCCTTCACAAATACATCCACACTGCCTTTCAGAAGATGGAGAACAGGAAAGCTCCTGGGACACTTGGAACTAGGCCTTGAAGGAAAATAGAAGCTGAGGATACAGAACAGGGGCTGGGGGATATCAGACAGAGGGAAGAGTGTCACTGGGCAGAGTTGTTAGGGAGCATGGAACACACAAAGGTTACAAGTGATTTTGTAGGGCTGGAGCCAGGGCATGATCTGAAGAAGGAGTGGAGCCTCAGATCATGAAGGAACTTGTGAGTCATGACACAGAGCCTGTGGTTTGCCTGGGGTTGGATGGGCCTCGTTTGAGAGCCTGGCGGGAAGCTGCTGCAGTGGCTGCGGGCAGAAGGGCGGGAATGGCACACAAGCAGACAGACAGACACGGAAGTGCGGCACAGCACAGGCTGAGGCACAGGGACTGCTCACTGACCGGAGGCAGCAGGTGAGGGAGAACATGGAGTCCTGGATGCCTTGATGACCCCTGCGCCTTGGGCACCCCAGTAAGGTCCTTGAGTGAATGACTGAGTTGACCTGGAATTTGGTTTACCCAGTTCCTCCCTAATTTCCATGTGATAATAGAGACAAAAACAAAATCGAAACTCCTTGAACTTGAAAGAGAAAAGGTACACATTATTTCCAGAAACATTCAGGACTCAGAGAAGAAATATTATAAAGACATAGAGCTTCATTATAAAGAGCCTTTTTATATTACGCAGTTAGTTTTCTCACATGTTGGATCCTACAAATCATGCCAGATAGAAACACAGAATATCTTTCTTACACTAAAATGAGTATTATAGTGGGATTCTTAGTTCTCTAAAAAACTATGTCATCTTCATCTTCAATAACTTCCATACTTTTCAATATTAAAGCTGCCAAAAGCCACATAGGGAATAAGTGACCAGTGAAAGGTGAAAGAAAAATAACTGGAATACGTGAAACCCCAAATGCGCAAGTAGGTGTTCAAACAAAGAATTCCCATGCTCACTCACCCTTCCATCATTTCCAAGGAATGCGTCTATGAAGCTGAAGTGGGTCTTCACTGCATGCCCACTGGGTTCAGGACACATATAAAGTACAAAGAGGAAACGGCAGACTGCTAAACACTTCTGTCTTGAAGAAGTTTCTCTGCCTTTTTCTGTCTTGAAGAAGTTCTCTATACTTGGTCCTGTGAATGGCCTTTTGCAGACCTATGGGAGCTGGTCTGATCCAGGCTATGCAATTGAGTTGGTAGGCTGGTCACAGAGCTCCTCAGTAAGGCTGCCCCGACTTAACCCCTCAGCAAGTCACACTCCATTAAGCCAGAAAGCAAGCCCCTCAGGGGGCACGGAAGGTCCCCAAACAGAGAGACCACAGTCAATTCTATGCTGATTATCATCACTCTGGTATGCATGATTTTTTAAAAGGATATAGAGTCTATTGATCTCAATCCTTTCAAACAATCATGGACACAGACATACCTATCAGTTTAGGACTCAAAGTTGGCTGGGAAAAAGTCACCTTACAGTGTACAAAGAGTGAACCAGGCCACAGAGGCATGTACTGACTACTATGGTAGTTGGTTAGTAGCATATTATTAATAGAATGGACTATCTGACTTTACCAGTGAAGCACCGGGGGCTGTGACTGTGCTGGTCACAGCTCCACAGCAGCACAAGTTCCTCTTGCACACCAGGAATGCATGTTTCCCACTGTCCATTTCACAGGCAAATGGCACCATAATACCTCAGATGACGGCTGTTTAGTCAACTAAAAAGGAGGTGAGGAAAATCACTAGGTGAATGCTAGGACCCAGTATGTGTGACACTGGGCCAAATTTAGATGTCCCTATTTGAATAAAAAGGCATTTTCTAATAATTGCCAAATACTTATAAAACCAGGTAACCAGAGGAAGAAGTAATGAATTAGTTCTTTCTTCCTTGGAGCAGGTTTATTCTCAAGGGAGCTGAAACAGCCCCAGTGCCTGCCATCCTGATACATCTGTGCTTTTATTTCCTCAGGAGAATCATATCCTTGTAATTTCAATTAACCCTGAGCTTTCATCTTCCCCCTCTTTTCCAATGACTTTATTTCTCCCTACTCCAGAAATGTTTCCTCAGTCTTAACCTTTCCTCAAAGTGGCCAAAGGACAGTGTATCAGAGAAAGAATCAGATCAAACAGCAGTCATCATTTAACAATAAACATACACACATATTTAGTATCTGTGTGGCCCCACCTGGGTGGCTCCCCTGGCTGTTTTTGAAAGTGAGCTTCTGGAAGTTCCTCCTTGGTACATCCACTGCAGGCACTTTGATTCAGGTCACTTCTCTCTAAAAGCTGGGTCTAGAGCAGATTTGACCTACATAGAAGTCACCTCTAATTGATGGTCATCTCAGCACAACTTGACCCATTCCAGTAATCGCTAGTGGCTACATTTAAACAGAATTCCTAAGTTAGCTCCTTTTCATTCAAGGTGTTGATGACTATCGAAATAAATAACTATTAGGGGGCAAAGGTGACATTTCAGCAAAAAAAAAAAAAAAGCTATTATTTTAGCACCAACTAAATCCCTGAATATGGTACAGGTTTTGTTCTGTTTCTGCCCAAATTAAAGGCTGAGAAAACACTTTAATTACTTGAGTGAGTAAATTAGGATCACAGAAGGTAAATGTCCTCTGAAAAATCACAAATCCCTTCAAGTTGGTATCTAGGGTAAACATTTCCAGAGTACAAACTACATTAGAGCTTAGACAATTTTCTTAGATGCTAAATAAATGAGTTTTGGGTGGGGGGGGGGCTTTTTTATATTTTTTTCCTTTTGTGGCTAGAAAGAACCTATCAGTTCATGTCAACATATCCGGTTATGCAAATATGAGATGATAATATCTCAAGAAGTGTTAGCAACTCTATTAGCAATGAAATAAATTCTAGAGAAAAACACAGACAGGCTGACTTCCCAAAGCCTAAGTAAAAATACTTTGGAAGATATTTTGCTGAGGAAGAAACTTATTGTTTTACACATGTTAGGATAACAGTGGAGTTAAAAGGACCAAATACTGCATGACAGAGGCAAAATGCACTGTCAATAAAAATAAGAAAATGGCATAGACAGCTTCCAGGTGGCTTCCAGCAGGAGCGAGAGGAGCCTTGAAGGTTGCCAGAGCCCAGTTCCACAAATGGAAGCTGAATAAGGATCCAGGCTTCCTAAGGCCCGTCATGACCCGTGCCCTCCAGGGAAAGGCTCCATCCCAACTCCTGTCCCTCAGTGTGTGCAACACGAAGGACAGCTGAGGGGCCACATGCACCTTTCATTAGAAAGCATTATGAGGAAGCTATAATTCTGATATTAGTGTTTTAAAGAAAAAAAGATTTAGAACAAACATTTCTTTGGGCTTTTCTGTAAGCAATATGATAAACGATAATACTTTCTGGTGTACCTCACTGTATATATACATATCTTAAATAACATGTCAGAAGCTGCTGCCTAATAATAATTACAATGTAAATACTTAAAATATACTTAAGAATAAATAATTTTTCTACCTGAAAATGAAAGATAACGTTACTATCCAAATATTGACACTGGTACACTGTAATGCAAAAAGTGAGCACAATACTGCTATGTACATACTGCTATGCATGCGAAAGACTCCTGAGGAACACCTCACTCAGATAACAGCACATGCTCAACGCTGTAAATTCACCCTTGAGTTCTAGGCACTCTAATACAAAAAGGTACCATTTCTGTATTGCCAGGATCTAGCACATGGAGGCATTAAAAGTCATTTTTCTGCTGAATAAAAGAAAGAACTTAATTCAAGTTTTAGAAGGGAATCCTTAAGATGATTAAAGGAAGATAAAAAGTGATTATCTCTGAGAAAGATTACAATAAATTGGGACTGGCTGATATAAGAATGTGATAACAACAGTCATGCATATGAAAGGATTTCCCTCTCAATTTGGAAATCATAAAATTGGCTGAAACTACTGCATTAATAACACAGGATAAATATAAGCAAGAACTAAAGTATTAACTTTATTAGAGTATTAACATATTAGAGCTACTTAGTGGAATCATCCTCTAAGAGGTTACTAAATAGTCAAAAGTCCAAAGCATGCATTTTCCTTTACCTAAGATCATTTCCAAGCAATCCCACTTACACGTCCACATTCTGCAAATGCCTTTGGCCACCTTCAGCACAATGGTGGTCAGTGAGGACCCTCAACAGGTTACCCCTTGGGGCTCAATGATGTATGGCCACAAGTGGCTTCCCACTTGGGAAGGCACCTCTCCTGGAAGTGGGCAACCCTGCCCTTAGAAGGAGTCATCTCTTTGCTCTAGAGCAGCTGGGCCATGTTGTGCATGTGTTGTGATTATAGGTGAGGATGGCCCCTAGAGCCTAGACCACTTTGAAACCACAAGCTCACAGTTCTTTAAAGGCAGCATGGAACAGCTGCCAGTGCAAAGGACTGAACAGAGGAGGAAACCTGAAGCCAGGTCATCAGAGAGGAGGATCCAGCATGGCCTTTAACCCCCTCGGACCTCCAGTTTCATCACCTGAAGTAGGTAAGGGTAGCAATGCTCAGCTCACAGGGCTGTTGTGAGGTTTCTTTATGATGACACAATGCAAAGGTAGGCACATAGTAAGTTAATGAAGAAATCTGAAAAAGGAACACCAAGGGCAAGCTTTGAACAGCATGTCAGATGACAAGGTTTTTGCAAGAAGAACTGAACTAAAAGTTTTTCCATTGATTAAATTTTTTTAACTATTTATTGAGTTCAGTCAATAAACTGAATAGAAATGTTCGGTGTTAAAAATCTAGAATATATGGGTAAAGCCCCAAAATTACTCATACAAAATTATGCAGACATCTGTGTGTGTGTATGTATTTGCTTCCCCACCCCTCAAAAAAGTGTGTTGTATCTGCTTTCCTCATTTAACATAATTCCCAGTCAAGAAACAGGTATCTTTGTTGTCATTTTCAGTAGCTGCACTGTATTTCACTGCATGGCTATGCCATAAAATATTTAATCCCCCATCTCATTTGGTGATGCAGTCAAACACACATTTGTATACAAACTGGCAAGCAATGGCACTTTATCCTCTGAGTCTTACCTGAGTGTCACTTTACTAATTTCTACAATAATAATTATTCATATGGAGGACTTGCAGGCTCTACAGTAGTATTTTTTTTTCTGCCATGTATTTTAAAGTCATTTCCCATGAATCTGCTTAGAAATACTCAAAAATATACATTCAGATTTTTGGAAGAAAACATTTTTCACTGAACTTAGTTCTCGTTGCCTATTCCAAAGCTGCAAGCCTTGCCTGGAATTTTCACCTCTCCCGTGTCTAGTCTTAGCTCCTGAAAAGCTGCTTCTCACACAAAGCCTTTCCCAACTAAATGGAAAAAGGTTTTCCTACTTTTATTTTACAATGCAATCCCTATGATTGTCTATTTAAGAATGTTAAATAGAAAAACAATTGTTTTTCCTGTGGAAAACATAAAATTGATATTTGTCTTTTGTTTTCTATTTCATTAATTTCTGCAATTATTTCAATTATTTTCTTCTACTTGCTTTGGACAAACTGTTCTTTTCTTGCTTCTTCAACTGTATATTTAACATATCTATTTTAAATCTTTTCTTTTTTAAATAAATGCATTCAAGGCTTTATATCTATCTCAGATTGCCTTATCTGCATCCCACAGTTTTCACAGGTAGTACTTTTGTCATTTAGTTCAAAGCATTTCAAAATTTCCATTCTGATTTCTTCTTTAACCCATGAGTTCTTTAGAAGAACACAGAATTTACTGCTCTGCTCTTCCTTTTATCAAAGTTTACTCTCATCTAGGAAGCTTTATTGTAGGAGTTTTCCATTTTTCAATTGAGGACTTGAAATTTCTGTCTTAACATTATTTATAACAAGAAAAGAATTGGAAAGAATCCAAAAATTTATCAAGGGAGAAGCTAAGCAAATTATGCATCAACATACTGGAAGACTGTAGCATATCTATCAAATATTTATATAAAATCTACACATATAACAAATATATAGATTGCACTGACATGAAGATGTTCAGTGAATAAAGCAGGAAACAAAATACAATGTGTGATGCTTGCTACTATGCCAAATGTAGAAGTGTAGATTGCATTCATCCATGGAGTACTTGCAGATTGATAAGAGTTTTAAAATTGAATAATTTCCCCTTGAAATAACTTAAGTCTTTTTCTCTCTCATTTTATCTTTCTTCTTTTTTTGTCATTTTAGTCATGTTTGTTGTGGTTTTCTTCTTCTTCTTCTTTTTAAAAAGAAAATCTTAACTTTCAGTTCCTAACATGGACTAAGCTTATTTCTCAGACTTTTAGGTTAACACAAATCAGATCACTGTGGTAAGTTCATATTTCACTACATAAATGTGGTGACTGATTTCATTTCCTGGCAGTGATACGCATTTGGTTAAAAAAAAAAAGGTCCAACTGAAATTCAATTTAAAAGCAAAGTTTAACGCCTGTCTGAAATGTGGTGTGTTTTACTTAACCAGACAATGATTCAGAAAAGGGATGGGGAATTTCTGCCTAAAAAGTTAGTGCATTCCCTTCTGTCACAAAAATGCATTTGCCCTATTTAAATGGTTCTGTTTCCTTTGCCAGAGCTCTGACAAAGTCAGCAAATTGTGAGAGTAAAAGCATAAATATTATTCTGTTCTTTCTGTTATAATATATGTAACCCTATTATGTATCACAGATTTTTAAAAATTTCAAGTCATGAAATTTTAAAACTTATATAAAAGATAGTTTGGATTGC
Organism: Plecturocebus donacophilus; assembly: GCA_004027715.1. Lineage (NCBI taxonomy): Eukaryota > Metazoa > Chordata > Mammalia > Primates > Pitheciidae > Plecturocebus > Plecturocebus donacophilus. Next base: position 63,712 of record PVKP010001865.1, read on the forward strand.
TTTGATACATTATTAAAAAATGTTTAAACTAATGAGTAATCAAATTGAATATATACGCTTTTACTTAAATGACCCTTCTTGGCTTTTTCTAGACACCTTGACCACCACCGATGGATATACAAATGGCTAACAATTTCACTATGCTCTCTGCAACTCCTCAGGGAAATGACTGTGACCTCTATGCACATCACAGCACGGCCAGGATAGTAATGCCTCTGCATTATAGCCTTGTCTTCATCACTGGGCTCGTGGGAAATTTACTAGCCTTGGTCGTCATTGTTCAAAACAGAAAAAAAATCAACTCCACCACCCTCTATTCAACAAATCTAGTGATTTCTGATATACTTTTTACCACTGCTTTGCCTACACGAATAGCCTATTATGCAATGGGCTTTGACTGGAGAATCGGAGATGCCTTGTGTAGGATAACTGCGCTAGTGTTTTACATCAACACATATGCAGGTGTGAACTTTATGACCTGCCTGAGTATTGACCGCTTCATTGCTGTGGTGCACCCTCTACGTTACAACAAGATAAAGAGGATTGAACATGCAAAAGGCGTGTGCATATTTGTTTGGATTCTAGTATTTGCTCAGACACTCCCACTCCTCATCAACCCTATGTCAAAGCAGGAAACTGAAAGGATTACATGCATGGAGTATCCAAACTTTGAAGAAACAAAATCTCTTCCCTGGATTCTGCTTGGGGCATGTTTCATAGGATATGTACTTCCACTTATAATCATTCTCATCTGCTATTCTCAGATCTGCTGCAAACTCTTTAAAACTGCCAAACAAAACCCACTCACTGAGAAATCTGGTGTAAACAAAAAGGCTCTCAACACAATTATTCTTATTATTGCTGTGTTTGTTCTCTGTTTCACACCTTACCATGTCGCAATTATTCAACATATGATTAAGAAGCTTCGTTTCTCTAATTTCCTGGAATGTAGCCAAAGACATTCATTCCAGATTTCTCTGCACTTTACAGTTTGCCTGATGAACTTCAATTGCTGCATGGACCCTTTTATCTATTTCTTTGCATGTAAAGGGTATAAGAGAAAGATTATGAGGATGCTGAAACGGCAAGTCAGTGTATCGATTTCTAGTGCTGTGAAGTCGGCCCCTGAAGAAAACTCCCGTGAAATGACGGAAACACAGATGATGATACATCCCAAGTCTTCAAATGGAAAGTGAAATGGATTAAATTTTGGTTTATGGGGAAGTAAACTGTACAACAAACTTTGCCAGACTTATCAACCAAGATAATTGTTTGGCTTTCAATTAGGAGTCTTTATATTTCTTTCATTGGGCACCCTCCCATTTCCAACTCAGAAGTAAGCTCAAGAGAACAACATAAAGCAAAATAAAAATGAAAATACTTCATTTTTATTTGTAAATGAAATAATACACCAAAAGGAGGTTATCTGAATAACTTTTAATGTAAAAAGTTTTGTTTTAATAAAAAATTATTAATATTTCTTGCCAACAAATGGCAAAAGAAAAAGGACTGAATAGATTATATATTGCCAGATGTTACTACTGTAACATACTTTTCTTGTAACATATTTCTTAAATCAATATTTCTCTCAATGTTAGATTTAATTCCCTCAATAACACCAGTTTTTTGTTTTGTTTTGTTCTGAGTCATAAAACTTTTGTTAAAGAACTCTTTTGGAATAAACAGCAGGAAGCTGCAAAGTTATGATGAGTCTGTCCCTCAATGCTCACTGTCAACTATCAGTGGGAGTTACAGGGAAAAGATTACTGGCAATAGATAGACTTTGAGTTGCAACATTATAAATGATGATGGTGATGACTGAGGCAATAAAAGCACTGAGCTTTTCCTGGAGCTGCCAGCATAGTCTTTAAGGGCCTCTGCTTAGCAATATGAAAAAGACTATATGGAGTTACCCATTGAGAGGAGGGTCTACCTGCTAAATTCATCTTGAGAATAAAAGACATGCATATATGATTTGTTTTATTGGGATTGCTAGGGGATCATTTCTCTTTTCTTCCCCCAAGTTGTTAGTACTCTGCATCTGTATTTCAATGGTTTGAGTTAACAAGTAAGGGGAGGGGTGCATGATGAGCAGGGAAAAATATAGTTGCTACTTGCTTAAATATGATAGAAAGTAAAATGCAAATTTACAAAATTAAGCATTCTTAGGACTCTTTACAATATTATATACTTGCTCAAATGAATATCTGTGTATGAGTAGCATGACCTTTCCAAGTAGTCAACTGGTCTGCCAGTTCAAATTTGTTTTATCTCCAAAACTTCCCCAATACAATATTCTCTGCTGGGAATGATGCCAAGTTTTACAATGGTAGGCAAAGAAAAAAATGTTAATTCTGAGTCATACTTTAATTTTTTTTTTTTTTTAACAGAAAGGGGTCTACTCTGTTATACTTTAAATTTTTATTGGACTTTATATCCTGAGAATATTTTCTTCAAAGTTCTTGTCTTACTCGCTCTTAACTTTTACCCTGTAAGAAAATTAATCTTCATCGTTGACTCAATATCATTTACTAATATGTTCAGATTTGCATTAATTTCACAAAGAGCCACCTGACTTTAAAGCCATTGTCAAAAATAGGCACTGGTCTTTGTAACATCTTATGCAGACAGGTGAGACCACATGGATCAAAGTCCAAATCTTAGCGCCTTTCCTTCACTCCACCTCTGAACTTTCCCAAGTGAAGGAAAAGAAAGGGCAAAACAACAAATTTTATGTAAGATGGCACTTAGATTTAGAGATCTGAGTTGGATCTCTAAAGAGGAATCATTATGAAGACTACTAAAGGAAAACCAATAAGAGAGCTTCCTCCATTTCAGAGCCTCTGTGTGAAGCCCTGGTTCTGCCACTACACTGGTATAGAGATGCTTTCTGGGATGTATGAGCCAACACACTGTCTTAGGGTAGACAAGAGTTCTCTCTGGGCTAATGGAGTCAATTCTTAAGATCCTGCAAACAAGAGTAAATATCTATGACAATTGGCAACAGAATACATTTTTTTATCTGTTCAGTATTCTGCCTCCTCCCTCCACTATACCACAAATCTATTCAAATGATTTTATCCAGTGATCAGTAAGCATACTTCCAAAAAGGTAAACTTGAACCCTATCTCAAACTATTATTTTCTTAAAAGTCTGTACTCCAATCAAATTTAGCTAATCACTCCCCTTAAAGGCTGCCCATTCTACTCACCAAGCCACAGTTCATACATGGCTGTGGGTACCCTCTTACTGTCTTGTTATTAGTTAGCTTTAAATTTATTTCTGGGGCATTCCCCTAACCAGGGGGTCAACTTGGAGAACAGGGCAATGCTGTTTAATTGTTATATTATGTTACAGAACAAAAAAGGTGACTTTATTAAAGCTATTTAGTTTGGATCAGTGTAAATGCATTGACTATTCAGTGAGAGTACAGTATAAATAGAATAGTCTCAGATGTTTTAGAAATGGCATCGTGTATATGTGAAGAGGTCAATAATTTATAAATAGTCCATACATTATATAATATCTTCTTTTCTACAATCCTGTGAAACTGGTTGAGCATACAGTGTCACCCATACTTTACAAAGAAACCTAAGTTCAGAAGAGGCATCCTGATAAATTAAAGGCAGCATCAGGAATGTAACCCCAATTCCATGTTAGCCATAAACAAGAAAACTCAATCATGTGGCCACTGAAAAGGTGTTGGAAGCCTCAACTGCTTTATTACAGGCTAGCAGACTGCATAATCCTTAAATAGGACAAATAACTCAACAATAGGTATAGATTATAAACTTGGCTAAGCTGTGGGCTTGGTGAGGGCAAGTGCCTCTTCTGCTACAGACACAGCATTGCCACAGAACCTGGCACACTGAAGGTCCTCAAATATCTATTTAATTGAATAGTGTGTTTTGTACTATTATTAACAAAATGCTAAGGCCCCTACTGACATATCTGTGAAGTTCTTAATTCTCAATAAAAAGAAATATCCTAAATGTTCAGTTACATACGCTAGAGCACGTGTGTAACTGTAGACAGTTACACAATATAGAGCATATACCCTTGAAGATCCTGTAATTTAAAATAGACAAATTAAAGGAGAGCGCTAATTAGCCGACAAGGCAATTTAAAACTAAATACAGAAATAATTTCTTTCTAAATATAGAAATAATGTCGTTCAAGAGACAAGGGCAGTCAGTGGCTCCTACCAATGAGTACAAGGTGAGATGCGATTTTAAAAGGGGAAACACTGACCTTAAATTAGCCCTAAAAATGGTCTATTTTGGTCACTTTTCAGCCCCTCATAATTTCTTATTCTCTGCATAGCTAAAAATATTTGCTCACTGGCTATTTGGGTAAAGAATGAGAAAATGAAAAGCATGTGGATTACAAGTGACCTGGTGACAAGGCCATTTTTCTGAACCCAAGGAGGACCACAAGAGTACTCATCAGAACTGCTGCCAATGGAAAGTTTTCATTAAACTCAGAAAAGTGGACTGCTTAAAAGACAGCCCCCAAATTCTATTCGATTAAGACCTTGCTGATCATTGACTACATTCCACTTTCAAAGTCCTCTACAGGCATCATCTTATTTAATCCTTACTACCTTAGGAGACGGTACGACTACCATCCCCATCTTGCTGATAAGGAAACTACAGCAGCAAGGACACATGGTGTGGCAGAGTCGGTTTAACCCCAAACTCTACAGTCTCAGAACCTGTGGCTTGACTTGGAGCATTCATGCCACCACTCACTGAAATTTGCTTACTAAGAGGTTCCACCTGTAGCCCGAGCTCCACTCCTACCTTTCCTATGGCATCTGGTGCCTTGGATATCTCCCCATCACCACATTTGAATTCAGTTCACCTTTTCCATTAAGCCCTTGAATTTCTCTGCAAACTACTTGTGGTCTGCGTCACCCACATCTGACACTTTTCTCGCAACCATGGGATTCAGGTGGTGAACAAATCCCTACCTGGGTACTCTCCTCTTACATGAACTCTCGCCTATCTTTTCTTTCTTTCTTTCTTTTGTGAGACAGAGTCTAGCTCTATTGCCCAGACTGAAATGCAGTGGTGCAATCTTCACTCACTGCAACCTCCACCTCCTGGGTTCAAGCAATTCACCTGCCTCAGCTTTCCGAGTAGCTGGGATCACAGGTGCCCACCACCGCACCCAGCTAATGTTTGTATATTTAGTGGAAACGGGGTTTCATGATGTTGGCCAGGCTGGTCTCGAACTGCTGGCCTCAAGTGATCCATCCGCCTCGGCCTCCCAAAGTGTTGGGATTACAGGTGTAAGTCACCATGCCGGTCTTGCCTATCTTTTCTTTGCCCACTATCATCATTCTAGTCTAGACGCTGGCCATCATACCTCTAATTATTACAGCCTCTTTCCCCTAGGCCTCTTGTTGAGTCAGAAACTTTAGCCTTCCTTTTGGATGCTGTACCAGAAGCCAGCAGATTAAATGACGAATAATAACAATAAATACTTGCTAACAATTATACAGCACAGTGCTTTAAGCACTTTAGATATATGAAGTGCTCATTCAAATCTCACAAGAATGCTGTGGGGCTTGTTCTATTTATCAGTTCCACTTTCCAGATGATGAAACTATGCTCCAGAGAGACTGAGTTACTTGCTTAAGGTCACACAATCAGTAAGTGGGGGAGCCAGGCTCTACACTTTGGGGTCTGGCTCCAGGGTCTGCACTCTTCATCATCAATATCTTCTCTCTTAAACAAGTAAACATATATGTTCCAGGTCCTCAGAAAGCCTCGAAAGAGGCACACGCTGCTCACCAAATATCCTCCAGTTCCTTGGGGGTGGGGAGGAAGAGCATGTGACTACTTCTGACCAATGGGTTGGGACAAAAGAGGTGTGTGTCACTTCCAGCCTGAGGTGTGAGACAGCAGCATTCTCCTTGGCCACAGTGACCGGCAATGTTCTAGATGGTGGCATCTTTGTCAGCCTAAGTCCCTGAATAAGTAAGTGAGAACTCCCACCCCATGCCCCACCCAACTGTATTAGACAAGAGGTGCAAACAAGAAGCACACTATGGATTAAGCCACAGTGATTTCAGGGTTATTTCCTGGCTGCAACATAAGCTAACCTATTCTGATTAATACAGTGTTTAATCTACTTGGAAAAAAAAAGAAAAGACCAATACACAGAGTGTACAAAAAGAAAAATGCAGACATTATCCAGTTCTCTTGGCAAACAATCTTCCTTAATTCCACTTTCATAGTGTCATTTCATGCTCAGGGATTGAGAACAGTTCCCCATGATCTACCACATCAAGCCCAAGTTCCTCTCCTACACTTTCAAGTCCCTCCAACCTCATTTCTCGCCATTGCCCAATATGTGCCTTTCAAGTTCATCCGGTTGGTTTTGTTTCTGTCCCGTGTGTAAAATAAATGTTCGGTTCTCACTGGTGGGATTCTTCTGCTTCTTCCCCTTCTTGTTTATACTTACATCCACATTACACCACCTCCCTTAATTCTCTTTTGACTACTCAAAGTCATCCATCTTCCCTTCCTCAACTGGTTTGGCTTTTACAGTGTTATGCCACACAGTCTTAATTTAGATGTGTATTATCTTACAACAAAGGAAGAAAAAAACATGGACACACTGGCCTGAAGATGAGTGACCTAGTTCTGTCTGACTCCAACCCACCTCCATCCCACTTTGTCCAGTCTTTGAGCCTTTCTAGACTTCAATTGTTTTGTCAGGGGAGTAAGTGTTAGATAATAGGAAAGCTCTTTGTCAACCATCATACAGCCTATGGTCTATTACTTTATGTGCAATATTCTTGTATCCCTCAAATGAAACATAAACTCCATTGGGAAAGAGACACTAGCTTTTCCTTCTTTCTATTCTGGATAATGCTGGGCATGACACCTTGAATACAGACAGAGCTCTAAAAATATATGTTGACTCTAGGTTATCAAATATTAGCTGAGGAGACTATATGATTTGTAGTTTGAAAGTACAGTGAATAAGAGGTTGATATTATTGCATGTCATAATTTGTTAGGCAGCAATAGATAACTAAATATTTGCTTGGTATTAAAATGTTAGTCATGGAAGATATATTAAATTGGAAACTAGAATGACATTTAAATTCGTCTGTTTATTTTCCAAAATGAAACTTTTCTTGAGAGTATAAGAGGAGCACCACTAGCTTTTCCGTTTCCTTCCACATATGAAAAAGCAGCATATGACTGCTATCCTACTTTGTCTCTGATAATGCATATCCAAACAAGAGAAATCTTGGCCAACACTGTAGTTGTTAGAAAGAAGAAGATGTTTAAGAGGCCAATACATTATTTCCTTTGTGTTTCAAGAATTCATCTTCCTCAAAAATTGTAAAGCTGTTCTCTGTGTGCATGCTAAGTGTATTGCTTCTTGTAGTGAGTAATGCTCTCAGACATCCTGTCCGCTCAGCTGCAAACCATTCCAGAGCAGAAGCCATGTTACTTTCTGCCCCACACTACACCTACCGCACTTGATCCAAAACAAGAACTCAAGTGCTTTTCTGATTGGCTTTTATCTGTTTTCTCAGAGTGTGAAACATTTATTTCTGGTTTCTGTATCTTACAAGAATGACTTTTCCCAGGCAGATTTTAAGAAGAAAAAAGTGTGTCAGAATGAAACTACACAGAGGCTACAAAGGTTTGAGACCTAATCTAAAAAAAGTAACATTTTGATATATTCTTACTGCCTAAGGGCAGCAGTTCCACAATTTTCCCATCAAGTCCTGGCATGAAATACCGAATTTTTTGGCAGGGGCTACATAGTAAAAATATAAGGTTATTGCCTATATTAGCCAAAAAAATAAATGCAAACAATATGATGTTTTAGCATATCATGTATTATATATTCAAGAGAGCAATGAAAGTATATGCAAGTGCCATTTCATGTATTATTGCCTATTGTTTTCCCCAGTAAGGGAGCAAGGGCAAGGAAAAGGTCCTGAAGTTGAACATTATTGGTTTGTTAAAAGAACAGCAGTTAAGTCTGGGCATGGTGGCTTATGCCTATAATTCCAGCACTTTGGGAGGCTGAGATGGGAGGATCACTTGAGCCCAGGAGTTTGAGATCAGCCTGCGCAACTGGGCAACATGGCAACATGGTGAAACCTTGTCTCTACCAAAAAAAAAAAAAAAAAAAATGGAGATACGTGCCTGTAGTCTCAGCTACCAGGGAGACTAGGGTGGGAGAATCACCTGAGCACAGGAAGTCAAGGCTGCAGTTAGCCATGACTGTGCCACTGCACTTCAGCCTGGGTGACAGTGAGACCCTGTCTCAAAATCAAAAACAACAATAACAACAACAAAAACCAGTAGTTAAGAGGAAGACGTTATCAAAACAGACCCACAGGACTGACAGCCATGTGATAAGAAATCAAGGCAGTTCTGGTTTTCAGCCCCAACAATCTTATGGGCTCTACTTGAAACCTGGTACCTACCTGTCCCTGCACCCAACACTCAGGCCTCTGGAGAGGCTCGTAGAGATTCTGGGAAATCTGAGGCAGGGGCAGGGTTAAAGGACACTGTAGGCCACATCATGCAGAATTTAGTAATCATGTGGTAAAATGAAAAATGGAAACAAGTGTCCCATTAGGGATCCAGTTGTCAAAGTATTTGAAATTTGTGTGTTGGACAAAATGCTTAAAAGGTGATGAGTACATGGTAGTCATTATACCATTCTCTCTGTATTTGTGTATATTTGAAAATTTCTGTAATAAATTTCTATAAATGTTAAGTATGTTCTCTAACACATTCTCTTACTCTTGTTACATCGGGGGGTGGAGGTAGAAATTAGGTATGGATTTAGAAAGAACTGAGAAAGAGAGACATAGCTGCCAGTCTCCATCTCCAATCAGGTAAGCACAGCAATCCAAATCACAGGAGAATGGGACTTGCAGTGGCCACATTCTAAGATCACACGTGAGGGGAGTCTCAGTCGACCTTCAAGACATCCTAATACCGAGGCGGCAACAGCAAACCAAATTCTCCATGTCTGTACGTGTAAGTGGGAGCTAAACATTGAATACACATGGACACAAAGGTAGGAACAACAGAAGAGACACTGGGGACTCTGCTGGTGGTGGGTGAGTATGGGACGATGGAGGTTGAAAAGCTACATATGGAGAACTATGGTCACTACCTGGGTGATGAGATCATTTGTACCCCAACCCTGAGTGACACACAATTTATCCATATAATAAACCTGCACATGTACCCCCCTGAATCTAAAAGTGGGAAAAAAAAATTAAAAATAAATAACAATGAAAAAAAAAAAAAGAAGTCCTAATAAGAGATGGCTGGTGGTAACAAAGTCACCAGCAAATAACAGGCTATACCAGAAAGCCACATGAAAAGATCAGCAAGGTAATAGGAAAGGAGAAAGTCAAAATGTCTCTATTTACGGACGACATGATTGTATATCTAGAAGACCCCAGCGTCTCAGCCCAAAATCTTCTCAAACTGATAAGCAACTTCAGCAAAGTCTCAGGATACAAAATTAATGTTCAGAAATCACAAGCATTCCTATAAACCAATAACAGACAAACAGCCAAATCAAGAGTGAACTTCTATTCACAACTGTTACAAAGAGAATAAAATGCCTAGGAATACAACTAACAAAGGATGTAAAGGATCTCTTCAAGGACAACTACAAACAACTGCTCAATGAAGTAAGAGAGGACACAAACAGATGGAAAAACATTCCATGCTTGTGGTTAGGAAGAATTAATATTGTGAAAATGGCCACAGTGCCCAAAGTAATCTATAGATTCAATGCTATCCCCATCAAGTTACCAATGACTTTCTTCACAGAACTGGAAAAAAACACTTTAAACTTCATATGGAATCACAAGAGAGCCTACAGAGCCAAGACAATCCTAAGCAAAAAGAACAAAGCCAGAGGCACCACACTGCCTGACTTCAAACTATAGTACAAGGCTACAGTAATCAAAACAGCATGGTACTGGTACCAAAACAGAGACATAGACCAATGGAACAGAACAGAGGCCCCAGAAGCAACACCACACATCTACAACTACCTGATCTTTGACAAACCTAAAAAAAACAAGCAATGGGGAAAGGACTCCATGTTTAATAAATGGTGTTGGGAAAACTGGCTAGCAATGTGCAGAAAGCAGAAACTGGACCCCTTCCTGTCACCTTACACTAAAATGAACTCCAGATGGATTAAAGATTTAAACATAAAACCTAACACCATAAGAATACTAGAAGAAAATGTAGGCAAAACCATCTAGGACATAGGCATAAGTTAGGACTTCATGACTAAAACACCAAAAGCAATGGCAACAAAAGCCAAGATAGAAAAATGGGATCTAATTAAAATTCAGAGCTTCTGTACAGCAAAAGAAACCATCATTAGAGCGACCGGTAACCAACAGAATGGGAAAAAAATTTTGGCAACCTAACTCATCTGACAAAGGGCTAATATCCAGAATCTACAAAGAACTAAAATAGATTGACAAGAAAAAAACAACCCCATTCAAAAGTGGGCAAAGGATATGAACAGACACTTTTCAAAAGAAGACATATATGAGGGCAAAAAACGTATGAAAAAATGCTCATCATCACTGGTCATTAGAGAAATGTAAATCAAAACACATTGAGGTACCATCTCACGCCAGTTAGAATGGCAATCATTAAAAAATCTGGAGACAACAGATGCTAGAGAGGATGAGGAGAAATAGGAACACTCCTACACAGTTGGTGGGAGTGTAAATTAGTTCAACCATTGTGGAAGACAGTGTGGTGACTTCTCAAGGATCTAGAAACAGAAATTCCATTTGATCCAGCAATACCATTACTGGGTATATACCCAAAGAACTATAAATCGTTTTACTATAAAGACACATGCACACATATGTTCATTGCAGCCTGTGTACAACAGCCAAGACCTAGAACCAATCCAAATGCCCATCAATGATAGACTGGACAAAGAAAATGTGGTATACACCATGGAATACTGCGTAGCCATAAAAAACGATGAGTTCGTGTCCTTTGTAGGGACTTGGATGAATCTGGAAGCCATCATTCTCAGCAAACTGACACAAGAACAGAAAACCAAACACCGCATGTTCTCACTCATAGGTGGGTGTTGAACAATGAGAAAACGTGGACTCAGGGAGGGGAGCATCACACACTGGGGGAAGTTGCGGGGGTTAGGGAAGGGACAGAGGGGTGTGGGGAGGGTGGGGAGGGATAACATGGGGAGAAATGCTGGATATAGTATACACCTAAAGTAAAATTAAAAAAAAAAAGATCAGCAAGACTTCACACACACACACACACACACACACACACACACACACACACAATGTTCTTTGAGGAACTTGATCTCCTAACACAAAGGACCACAAGGAAGAACTATGTCCCAGTGCAAATCTAAATCAGATCCAGGTATGCTGCTTTGTATATATACAATTGAAGTCAAATATAAATGTTACATTCTTTTGATTAGCAGTTCTGTCAGCCAAGGTTCAGTTATAGATAATAGAAACCTCAGTTATTTTAGGCAGCAGATTTAGTACATAGAATTACGTCCTTATACAACTGTTGAAAAGGCTGGAAGGGCAGATCCAGTGCCTACAGGAATAGACTCCTGGAACACATAGGGACTGGTCTACCAGGAAAACTTTCCTTTGACACACTGAGGAGGCTGGGAAATCACAAAAGTTAATTACATCAATGGTGAGCTCCAGGGTCAAACCACTTCGGCAGAGTCTAGGGATCAGGCAGTTGAACTGTGAGCTCTGGTGCCCAACTGGGTCTGTAGAACTGCACTAGGAAAATGGCTATCTCATATGTCAATGTCTTGGCTCATACTGAATTCAAGAGCCACACGTTTTTCTGAATGGTGGAACCTAAATCATATCCAGAACTCCAGACAAGGGAGTTTAAGAAATAGAACATTAGCTTTCCAACCTCTGCTTTATGGGGAAGTACAATAGGAGAACCCCGGGACAGATAATGAGCCAGCTGGCCAGGCATGGTGGCTCATGCTTATAATCCCAACATTTTGGGAGGCCAAGACAGGAGGATCTCTTCAGGCCAGGAGTTTGAGACCAGGCTGAGCAACATAGAGAGACATCATCTCTACAAAAAACTAAAAATTAGCTGGGCATGGTGGAGCATGCCTGTAATCCTAATTACTCAAGAGGCTAAGGCAGGTGGATCCCTTGAACCCAGAAGTTTGAGATTACAGTGAGCTACAATCGCACCACGGCACTCCAGCCTGGGTGAAAGAGCAAGACCCCTGTCTTAAAAAAAGAAAAAGTAATAATAAATAAGATAATGAGCCAGTTAATCTAGTATATCCACCATACCATTCTAATAAAGTATAAAAATACTCTACCAAAGGGAAGAAGAGGAGGAGGAGGACAAGGAGCAGCAGCAGTTATTTAAGATACACCACACTTGAATGCAAAAACAAATGTAAAAGAGCATTTCCAAGCTTAGAGAAGAAATGTGCATACAGTAGTTTCAGTAGTAAATCATATTATAGAATTATGAATAATTTTGTTAGGGAAGGTAACATTACAGTTATATAAGAAATGCCATTTTAGAGCTTACTGAAATATCATGATGTCTGATGAATGCTTCAAAATACTTTAAAAATGCCAGGGAATGGAAAGAGGATAGCAAAAATGTTAATTACTGAATCTGGGTAATAGGGCTCATTTTATTATTCTCTCTGCTTCTATCACTGAAATTTTTCATGAAAAAGTTATAAAATGTTATTCCATGAGAAATATGAAAACTACATATTATTTTCATCTACTGCTTCACCTTCAAAAACTTTAATTTTCCCACAGCGTTAGAAACGTATTGTTTTCTGTAAGTACTGGCTCACATTCTTCAAAAAAGCCAAGGCCACCCAAGACAGACTGAGGAAAAGAGTAAGGGGATGTACCAATGAAATGCAAGATGTAATATTGGACTGGACATCGACCAGAATTTTGTTTTTCCTTTTTGCCTTAAAGAACATTATTTGGACAACTGCCAAATGTGAATAAAGTAATACATACTCATGGTATTTTGGAGTCAAATGAACATTATGTCTACAACTTGCTTTCAAATGATTCAGAAAAAATACCATGTATGTGTAGAAAAATAATGATACGGCACATGTGGAAAATGTTAATAATGGGGGCATCTGGTTTTAGGGCATAAGGAAGGGAGTTCTTTGTTCTATCCTTGCAACTTTTCTATAAACCTGAACTATTTTAAAATTTTCAAAAAACATAAAACATAAGTGGCAGCATTTGGTAGCTACTGAAGAGAAAGCAGTTTCTTCAGTCTATTAAATGAAAATAAAAGTAACAGCTAAATAACTGGGGTATCATATAGTGCTTCTTCAGATTCCTTTCATGGGGGCACTTCCCCCTCCCTAATTGAAACTTTCTAAAATTTGCATTGTGTGTTTATTTGTACTTCTTATTTTAGCAGCAAAGTTTGAATACGATCATATAAGTTGTCTTTGGATGTTTATATTGCTGCAGTTGAAATACACAGCCTCAGTTTGGCAAGTTTATACGCTCAAGTTGCTTTCTGCTATGGTGACTAGATGACCATTAACAAGACTGTTATACCTGAAAAAAAAAAAAAGCAATGACAACAAAAGCCAAAATAGACAAATGGGATCTAATTAAACTTAAGAGCTTCTGCACAGCAAAAGCAACTATCATTAGAGTGAACCAGCAACCAACAGAATGAGAAAAAACTTTTGCAATCTACCCATCTGACAAAGGGCTAATATCCAGAATCTACAAGGAACTTAAACATATTTACAAGAAAAAAAACAACCCCATCAAAAAGTGGGCAAACCATATGAACAGACACTCTCCAAAAGAAAAAATTTATGCAGTCAACATATGAAAAAAAGCTCATCATCACTGGTCATTAGAGAAATGCAAATCAAAACCACATTGAGATATCATCTTATGCCAGTTACAATGGCGATCATTAAAAAATCAGGAGACAACAGACGCTGGAGAGGATGTGGAGAAATAGGAATGCTTTTACACTGTTGGTGGGAGTATAAATTAGTTCAACCATTGTGGAAGACAGTGTGGCAATTCCTCAAGGATCTAGAACTAGAAATACCACTTGATCCAGCAATCCTATTACTGGGTATATACCCAAAGAATTATAAATCATTCTGTCATAAAGACACATGAACACGTATGTTTATTGTGGCACTGTTCATAAGAGCAAAGACTTGGAACCAACCCAAATGCCCATCAATGATAGACCAGATAAAGAAAATGTAGCAAATATACACCATGGAATACTATGCAGCCATAAAAAATGATGAGTTCACATCCTTTGCAGGGACATGGATGAAGCTGGAAACCATCATTATCAGCAAACTGACAAAAAACAGAAGACAAAACACTGCATGTTCTCACTCATTAGTGAGTGTTGAACAATGAGAATATAGGGACACAGGGAGGGGAATATCACATACCGTGGCCTGTTGGGGGAGCAGAAGGCTAGGGGAGGAATAGCATGGGGTGGGGGAATTGGAGAGGGATAGCATTAAGAGAAATACCTAATGTTGATGATGGGGTGATGGATGCAGCAAACCGCCATGGCTTGTGTATATCCATGTAACAAATCTGCATGTTCTGCACATGTACCCCATAACTTAAAATATGATAAAAATAAATAAATAATAAAAACATAAAGTGGCATTAAGGCATTAAGAAAATGTCTGAGCCACAATCAGACAGGCATGAGTTTCCTTCCAGGCTTGCCACTTAAGCAGCCGTCACTTAGTGACTCAATCCTCAGACCTTCAGCTTTCTTAAGCAGAACACAGCAATATCAACATCTACTCTTGTGAGACTGCTTGTGGCTACTCATTTGAATCAAGGACATATGTCAAATAAGGCTCTATGGTACAAAATTGTTCAATACAAATTTATTAAGATTTCTTAAGAGAAAGGGTAAATTCTGCTGTCAAAAAAATCTCCAAATGGAATGTATCATGTTCACATTTCATAATGTTACTCCATATTTTTTCTCCATACTGTCACTGATATAAACAAACATATCCTTGGTATTGTTATTTATTTATACAGTAAATAATTATCAAGTGCCTCTATGAGCCAGCTGTTATTCTGCAGACTGGGATAACAGCTAAAAACCACAAGATCAAGTTGCTCTCTCAATCCTACATCCTAGAAGTCAATACTAAACATTAAATAAGTAAAGAAATAAAATAATTTTAGGAGAGAGGAGAACCGTAAAGTGTTGATTCTAGCTCTGATGTACCCAAGACTGATTATTTGCCTTCCCAAATATTCTCTGAGCTATTAAAATTCCTTTTTGCTGATCAGCCAAAATTGATTCTATTATTTCAATTAACAATCCAGCCAAAATAGGGATGCCTATGCTCCTGTAACTGACAAAGCCTTTTTCCTTTAGTTCAGATATCAAAAGCACATTAGATACTTTATAACTCAACACATAACATATACAAAAAAATCCAACCCTAAGATAGGTATGAGATTATTTTTGTGTGTTGTATATTTTGCTATGGTTACCAAGACATAGTTAGCATTTTGAATTTTTTTCTTAGAATAATACAATGATCTGAATCTAAAATCTTTCACAAGGTGTAACTTTCCAATGATAAACAAGAACAGGAAGTGAATCTTGAATACAACCAGACTTTGAGTTCCCTTTATTATTAAAGTATCACCTTTGTGCTGTCTGTCACCTAAGTGTGACTTAACCAGCATTCAACTTTCATCATTCTAGCCTAACAGTTATGAATATCTTTATTTCTGTTCAAACAAAACATATTTCCTATGAGACTGGAAATTTTGACACACTCAAATGTTTTAAGTCACAAGAGGAAGACAGCTAAAATAAAGGAATTAAGTAGCAAAGCGACTCGGAAAAGCAGAAATGAAAACAGATGTTAAACCTCTTTGAAACAAATTTTTACTAATAGCCTCAACCAAAGCTATTTCAGTCAACTACTAGAAATATTCTACTTAGTCAAAAGGTCTCAACAAGCTTCATAGGTCATGAGCGCCTCAAGGGTGTGGGCTAACTCCTTCCAAGGTTCTGTCTACCACCATCATGACCCTCCATCATGAGTGACTTTGCCCCCCAAGTGTCATTTGGCATTATCTGGGGACATTAATTGTCATGACTGGGATAAGGCTGGGGGAAGGAGGCTTTGCTACCAGCACCTACTGGGTGGAGGCCAGTGATGTTGCCAGCCATCCTGCAGTGCACTGGACCGCCCCCACCACAGAGTGTTATGCAACTAAAATGTCAAAAGTGTTGAGAGTGAGAAAACTCTAGTTCAGGTCAGTGATGGCACTGCCCTTCATGTTCAAATGCAAAATCACTGCTCATGTGGCTTCATGTAGCCTTCTGGCAACAGCATACAGACTCTTTTAAACCAGATACATTAGGTCTGTTACCTGGTAAGACACTATGACCACTGAGACTGTTACTTTTGAAATTCCTGCAGTGTTAAAAGCCTGAGTCTCCTTTCATAATTAGCCAGCAATCCGTAAGGTAAGTACCTCTGCATGCCCCTTTGATTCAGAAGGCACAGACTTCAAACATTACTAAAATCTTGTTAAAATGATTGGCAATCTCAGTTCCTAATCAGTCCTCAGATCATGTCAAGACATACGTAAAGCAAGAAAAGCCGCTTCCTCTCATTATGTATCTTCTAACATCATGATTTTTCTTTTATCAATTTATAGAAAATAGCACTGAAGGTTTCTGAGCCTATTGCCTCAAAGGAGACGTGAGTTCCCACCTTCCAAGCCTGTTCTGAGGAGTGAAAGTGGCACATCAATGGGCACACCTGCAGAGCATCTGGGATGAGCCCGGTGTGTGCTCGCTGACTGCCAAGGAGATGGACTGCCAGGCACAGTGTCGAACACACTGTATGCAACACCCAAATACTGAACTGAGCTCAAAGTGTAAGAACTTTTTGGTTGAGAAAGGAGATATCTTGTGAATATAAGAATGATTAGATTATATGCTTCTCTCTAGGTAAGATGCTGGAAATGATTTTATAAGTCCACATTTCAGTCCTTTAAAAATATCACTGGGCCAGGGGCATCGGCTCACGCCTGTAATCCCAGCACTTTGGAAAGCCGAGACAGGCAGATCACAAGGTCAAAAGATCAAGACCATCCTGGCCAACATGGTGAAATCCTGTTTCTACTAAAAATACAAAAATTAGCTGGGTGTGGTGGTGCATACCAGTAGTCCCAGCTACTCAGGAGACTGAGGCAGGAGAATTGCCTGAACCCAGGAGATGGAGGTTGCTGTGAGCCGAGATCACGCCACTGCATTCCAGCCTGGCGACAGAGCGAGACTCCCGTCTCAAAAAAAAAAAAATCACCAAACCCAAATGTGAAATTCAACTTTTATATTTCTCTCTCTCTCTTTTTTTTTTTTTTTTTTCTGAGATGGAGTCTTACTCTGCCACCCAGGCTGGGGTACAATGGCGTGATTTCAGCTCATTGAAACCTCCTCTGCCTCCTAGGTTCAAGCTATTCTCCTGCCTCTGCCTCCCATGTAGGTGGATTACAGGTGCCTACCAACACACCTGGCTAATTTTTATATTTTTAGTGAAGACAGGGTTTCACCATGTTGGCTAGGCTGGTATCAAACTCCTGACCTCAAGTGATCCTCCTGCGTTGGCCTCCCAAAGTGTTGGGATTACAGGTGTGAGCCACTGTGCCCAGCCAATATTCTTCTCTTAACAGATTTGAGGTAGCTTACTGAATGAGAGAGACAGACGAAGGAAGGAAGGAGGGAGGGAAGAAAGAAAGGAAAAAGGACATTAGCAGACACACAATAATTTAGTCTAAAAAAATAATGGAAGCAACTAGCATGTGGCGGACAGATCCCAGTCAGCTTTCTGTGTCTCTTTGTTATTAAAGAATACTTTTCACTACTCCATGCCGAGGGAGGTATAAGACAGAGTAAGATTCTGCTCTTTCAAAAGCATCGAGTTGAGAGAGTAGTCAATTAGATAAATAATTACAATCTCAAGTAATGAATGTTTCATGTAACTTACAAGCACAAAGTTATCTGGGAGCACAAAGGAAGGAGAGGTTAATCCCAACCATGGCTGGAGCAGGGTTTCAATGGAACAGAGCCATCTGAGAGGATGCTTGAAGTTCTCCTTGTTTTCTTGGCACAAGTTTGTCAAGCAAAGGGGAGAAGGGATGTTTTAACCACCATTGTCATAATAAACGAATCAAGAGAAATCTGAAATGATGTAGGCATGACAGGCAGTAGTGAGTAATGCAATTTAGCTGACATGCAGAGTACAAGCAAGGAATGTCAGAAAATGAGGCTGGGAAGATTGGCTGGAGCTCACAAGCAAGTTAAACTTCATAAAGCAGCAGGAGGAAGCCACAAGAGATTCCTCAAGGTATAAAGGAATAAGACCAGATCTCCTTTGTAGGTAAAATTAGGGGAGTGGGGCAGCACAGATGATGGTGTTGAGATGGTGACAAGGAGAACAGTTAGGAGGCTACAGAAATAGTCCAAATAAAAGGAGATGAAATCAAAAGATCAAATATTTTTCATTCAAATTGTGTCCACTATGTGGGAGCCATTATGCTAACCAAGTGCTGTGGACTGAATGTTTCTGTCCCCTCCAAATTCACATGTTAAAATCCTAACCCCCAGTGTGATGGTCTTAGGAGGTGGGGCTTTCGAGGGGTGATTAGGTCATGAGGGTGGAGTCCTCGAGAATGGGATTAGTGTCCTTATAAAAGGGAACCCAGAGAACTCTCTCATGCTTTCTGCCATATGAGGACACCACGAAAAGACAGCCCCAAACACCAAATCTGCCAGTTCCTTAATCCTGGACTTCTCAGCCTCCAGAACTATGAGAGATAAATTTTTGTTGTTTATAAGTCACACAGTCTAGGGCATTTTGTCAGAGTAGCCTGAACAGACTAAGGCAGCGAGGCATCATTAGGTGAGACTAACACAGTCTCCTCCTGCCATAAAGCCTGTATTCTAGTGGAGGTGGCAGACACAAACTAACGCAGTCTCCTTCTGGCATAAAGTCTGTATTCTAGTGGAGGTGGCAGATATCAAACCATTTGTTACATCTTATTTACTATCTATAGTGATGAGTGCTATAAGAAAGAAAAATGTTCTAAGAAAGCATATCACAAGAGACTGGTGACCTAGTCTGAAGGTGGGGGTAGCCAAAGACAGCTTCTGCAAGAAATGACCTTTAAGCTTCTGCTGAAACCCCAGAATGGTGGCAGTTTACTCTCTCATATCTTTCATTCTAAATACAGATTTTGAGAACTTTTTATTAGACAACCTTGCTTTGTGCAATTACATTCAAGTATTTAAGTATTTACTTACTAAAATCAAAACCAGCAGGTACTGTTGGGAGGAGAAGAGGACTGGGGATCAGTACAAAAGCAGGGGAGAAAAGGGGGAAAAGGAGAAAAGAAGTGGCAAACCGAGAGGAAGGTGGGAAAAGGAAGGAGAAAGGGAACACAGCTCAAAATCCAAAGGCTTTGGCTACACAACAGCAGACTAAAGTCTACTTTTCTCAGTATAAATACTGAGTAACTCATGAAGGAAAGAAAGGCAACATTCACACACATTCATTGTAATCAATACTCAGAAATATAATCCTCTACAAACTGATGAACATGGGCAACTATAAGCCTGTCAGCTTCTGTTGCTTAATCTTTACTTGGAGGCACAGTGGTTTTAGATCTAAGTGATGTAGGTTAAAATTTCAACTGAGTTGCGTCTTCCTGGACAGATTTCTTAGTCTCTCTAAAAATGTTTTCTTACCAGTAAAACAGATATAACCCTATCAACTTAATAAGGTTTATTTTTTAAAGAGGAATTAAAGGAGAGAATATATCTAAAGTATCTATTCATTCAATTTATCTAATCTATTATTCTAAACACGTTAATGTGATCGCTTCAAATTTGGAGATCCTGGTAGTCCTATCTTTATTTTGAGAAATACCATTTTTGTTTACTTTTAAAGGTACTGATCATTTCTCAAGCTATGACGATTATTTATATGTTGGATATTTAGCCCAAATTCAAAGCAGAGACACAGTTTAGAAAGCTAACTGTCACTTAATGCTAACTTTGCCCACAATACCCACTTCCCTTAAAAATATTCCAACGGTTGCAATTCGAGATGACCACAGATGATTGTAGGTGCACTGCTACTCTCAGACTGGCCCTCACCTCCAGGCAGCCTAATCCCTTAATGTTTGAGACAGTTAATACCACTGTCTGGTACCAACTCTGTTACCACATGTATTCATAATGTGGTAACACAGTTAATTAATAACAGCATAGCCCAAATGAAAGCCACATGCAAGGCTACAAATTTAAGAAAAAATTATATAAAATACCTATAATGGATTCTTTTAAATAGGTCTAAATAACAAAATTAATCCACAGAATAATTTTGGTGGCACCATCACAGCTATTTCTTAGCTTCCCTAATCATCTGTGCTCAGTCCTGGAAAGCTTTATCCTGTGCAATACAAGAGGCAGAACTGGAAAATATGGAGAAGGTGAGACCTGTGGCATACATTAATCTGCTCATTGAGAACAGCAGGAAAGGCCCCTCTATGGGGAGAGCATAAGGACTCTTACCCTGCAGAAACTGGGTATCTGCAGAAATTAGAAGAACATTAAGTTCCTATAGATGGATCCTGAGACTAAGCAAGTTCCCTCTGGCTCATTTACCACCACCCACCTCCAGATTAGAGGCTGGATGAGGCTTGCCGGTGGCGGTAGAGGGGACTGGGCAAAATTGCCTGAAATACTCAGCGCCCCAGTAAGTAGACCCAGAGAGTAAGACAATAGAGCACAGTGATTACAAGGCCTACTTTATTTCGAGTAAGAGAGTGATTGAAGACGACATAATGTAAAATGGCCTTAATAAAATGTCTGAATGATTGTAGAGGTAACCTATCGATGGAGAAAAAAATGATTTCATAACTGCAAGTATTCTTAAAACACACAAATACCTTTTTAAAAATCAACAATGCCTTTTAAAGATGGTAGTTTGAACATGTGTATTTATCTCCTTTGTTCTTTCCTAAAAATCTCATAAGAATAACATTAAAAGGATTTTTGTAAAGGTATAGGCCCACATGGATAAAGAAGAATAGATGATCCTAAAAATTTTTCTAAGTTGGAAAACAGAAACAAAGTACAGGGGTAGGTATCCTGGCAAACCTGAGAAAGCCAGACACTAAGCCAGCAGTGGTGAAATCTGAGAAGCAACCTGATTAACATTTGACTCCCCAAAGGCTGCAGGACCAGGGTTTTCTAGAAGTGCTAAGAGGCACTGCTCCCACCCCCAACCCCCCAACCAACTCTACCCACCTGCTGGCTGGCTGTGGTAGTCTACAAAAATGTATTTGGTGTTTGGCTCCCCAAAAATCTTTGGAATTACCTAAGTGACAGAAGTGTCTTTTCTTCTTCATAATGAGCCCCTTTCAACCACATCTGAATTTAACTTACTGGGTTGTTTAGGGTAGAGCCCCTGGAGAGCCTCAGATGGAGCTGGTTACTAGCAAGACCAAGTGACTAGAGGGGTGGAACTTTCAGCACCACCCAACAGCCTCCAGGATGATGGGTGGCTAGAGAAGGAGCCCTACAAAAACACTTCCACAGTGAGATTCAGATAGCTTCTGGGTTGGTGAATACATGGAGGTGCTGAGAGGGTGGGGTGAGCAGAGAAGGCTTGGGTGCCCAGAGAAGGCTCCATACACTCTCACCCCACCCCTACACCTTGCCCTATACATCTCTTCCATTTGGCTGTTCCTGAGTTGTATCCGAATAAACCTAAGTAAAGTACGTTCTTGAGTTCTGTGAGCTGTTCCAGCAAATGTGTAAGAGCCGGTCAGGGGAGGGTTGTAGGAACCTTCAATTTATAGCTGGTCAGTCAGAGACAGGTGTCCTGGAACGTGTGACTGGCATCTCAAGTGGGGACAGTCTTCTGAGACTGAGCTGTTTGACTTGTAGGATGTGACACTAACTCCAGGTAGAAAGTGTCAGAACTGAACTGAACTGCTGGACACCCAGAAGAACTAGAGTACTATTTGTTAGTGTTGGAAAACACTCCTCTCTGCCTCTCCCATCCCAGCAGATGACCGGAGGTTTATTAGTTAGAAGCTGTAAAACGGAAGGTCTTGGGATTGGAGGGACTCACAGGCACCACTGACGGTACAAATACAATACTAAAATCAAAATTTGTACACTCAAATCAAAGTTTATGTAGTAAATATTAAGACTCCCAGGTTTATACCCTACAGATATTAGAGGGGAGAGTATGGTCTAAGGAATCTGGCCAACCTACTGGGGGTGAGCAGGGGAGAAATGAATGCACAGATCCTGATACTGGCATTTCCAAACATCCTCAGCGGGGGGACCCTACAACGAAACCCATGGTCATCCATGCCCTCACCCAGAGATTCTAATCAGCTTTTAAAAAGCTTGATCTTAAGTCCAAACAGATAACCAAAGGCTTAGAGATATATAAGGAAAAATCCTGACATTAAAAGCAAAAAACAAAGAGGTAAAAAGGAACTCAGAAGAAACAGAAACTGTGTGGAGAAATAAAACCTGGGGGTTGGCAGGGAGGGGCAGGTGGTGAAGAAACTATCCTCAACATGACAGGGATAAAAAATATTGCACTCACGAAATGAAAACAAAATGTCAGGAAAAATGAATATTCAAAAAATAAAGAGCTACTAAAAATTTAAAATAGGTTATAAATATTTTTAAGAAAACCAAAACAACAAAACAATAAATGAAAACCTACTCAATCTCATTAGTCATCAAGGAAATGTGAACTAAAATCACAAAAATGTATCACTACACATCTGCTAGAAAGACTAAAATGAAAAAGACTGCAGCATTCTTGGACCACTCGCCTGGGGAAAGCTGTAATAGCTGCCATGTCAGGAGGCAGCTCTGCTGTGAGGAGCTGAGGCTTCCTGCCAACAGCCCCGTGAGGGAGCCACTCTGGAAGTGGATCTTCCCATCCCAGTAAAGCCTGAAGATGACTGTGGTCCTTGATAGCCCGACTACAACCACATGGGCGACTAGGCCAGAATCACTCAGCTAAACTGCTCTTAAATTCTTGACCCACAGGAAAACTGGCAATATCTTCCAAAGCTAAACATATATATACACTATGATTCCGCTTTCAACTCCTAGGTACGTACCCAGCAGAAATGCATACATACATGCAACAAAAGACACGTTCAAAGACATTCAAGCTGGGCGCAGTGCCTCACACCTCTAATACCAGCACTTTGGGAAGCCAAGGTGGGAGGATTGCTTGAGCCCAGCAGTTTGAGACTAGCCTGGGCAACATGGATAAACCTCATTTCTACAAAGAATACAAAAATTAGCTGGAAGTGGTGGCACACACCTGTAATCCCAGCTACTAAGGAGGCTGAGGTGGGAGGATCACCTGAGGCCAGGTGGTTAAGGCTGCAGTGAACCATGAGTAAAACCCTGTCTCAAGAAAAAAGAAAAAAAGGAAAAAGGATATTTATAGCAACAGTACTTGTAATATTCCCAAATTATAAGCAGTCCCAATGTCCATTATGAGGACAGGTACGTGCCTCATGCCTGCAATCCTAATACTTTAGGAGGCCAAAGCGGGAGGATCGCTTGAGCTCATGAATTCAAGACCAGCCTGGGCAACATAGCAAGACCTTTCCTCTACTAAAACTATAAAAAACTTGCTAGTCATGGTGGTGTGCACCTGTAGTCTCAGCTACTAGGGAGGCTGAGAGAGGAGAAACGCTTCAGCCCAGGAGTCGAGGCTGCTGTGACTGTGCCATTACACTCCAGCCTGGCCAAGAGGGTAAGACCCTATCTCAAGGAAAAAGAAAAAACAACAGAATGGATAAATGGTGGTATATTCGTACACCAAAATACTATATCAGTTAAGAAAAAAAAAATTAACTGCAGCTACATGCAACACAGGTGAAACTGAACAGAATACTGAAAAAAAAATAAGCAAGATAGAGAAGAGTCCACATTTCTATTATGTAAAGTTTAAAAAGACAAAACTAGATCAGGGTGTTAAAAGTCAGTATAGACTTTTGGGAGGAAGGGGTAACTGTGAGGCAGCAAAAGTGAGCCTTTTAGGGAGTGGGTCACATTCTGTACTTCAACTGGATGGTGCTTAAAAGGTGTCACTTTGTAAAAATTTTATGAGCTCTGGACTCATATACATTTATACCTCAATAAAAATTATTTTAAAATAATAATTAGGATAATTGGAAGACAAAACCCAGGAAATCTCCCAACAAGGAGAGCAAAAATACAAAGAGAAAGAAAGCAGGAGAAAAAAAAAAAAGATGAAAACTGGACCTGTCCAGCAGACTGAACATCCAGATAATAGGATTTCCAGAAAGAACTGAGAAAAATGGAAGAGGAGGTGATCAAAATAATTCAGGAAAAATTCAAGAAGAGAAATATAGGGATCATCTGATTGACAGGGCCCATACCAAGCATACAACCCAAATGGATGAATCTGTTTGGATTCATCACTCCAAAGGACCTCATCAAAACTGTCACAAAGTATTAATAATCAGATCAACGCTAAATTCATCAATAGCCACACTGCAAGGTAGGTATTGGTGACAAAAGATAGCATTTCCTCACCCATTTCTTCCTCTACATCTTTCCTTTCCCCCAGGACAGGCAAACTACCATATAAAGAAACTGCTTCTTCTCAATAATTTCTGAGAGTTTAAAAATGAATCCCTCACTAGCCAAGACACCTCTGGAACCTCAGCAAACAGGAGTGGATCACGAAGGTCCTGCAGTGGCTGTGGGTTCTCTATCCTGGGCGCTCACTGCCCTTCTTAACCTAATCTCACTCTGCCAAAGCAGCTTAATACCTTTCAGGGGAACATGAGTTCAGAGGCCAAAATCACCAGGCAACTTAAGATCACAGTCACAACAAAAAAGAAACAAACTGAACAATATTACTAATTAGGAAAGCAACATTTTTAGAAAAGATGAACCCCAAGTTATAAAATATATTAATAGGTATACTAATAGAAGAGATAAAAGAAAATATTAATATCTCAATTTCCAGCTGAATTTTTAAAGATAATTGATTAACTTACTCTAAAATTTATATGGTAGAACAGTTAGGTTAATCTTGAAAAAGATGAACAAAAAAAAAAGAGGAACCTGTTCTATGAGTTATCTATGTAAGTAAAAAGGTAATACTAGAGCATGAATAGACACATAGAACAATGGAATAGAGAGAAAAAAGCGGATACACACACAGATTCACAAAGAACACATGCACACATACATGCTGCTGTGCACTGAACTGTGTCACCCCCCACCCGTAAATTCATATGTTGAAGCCCTAGCCCCCAATGTAGCGGTATTTGCAGGTAGGACTTTTGGGAGGCAATTAGGTTTAGATGGGGTCATAAGGGTAGGGCCCTCATGATGAGATTAGTGCCCTTAAAAGAGGAGGAAGAGAGACCAAAGTGTGTTCTCTCAGCCGTGTGAGGACACAGCATGATGGTGGCTATCTACAAGTCAGGAGGAAGGTAGGCCCTCACCAGAACTTGACCATGCCAA
The DNA here is from genome assembly GCA_004027715.1 of Plecturocebus donacophilus. NCBI lineage: Eukaryota > Metazoa > Chordata > Mammalia > Primates > Pitheciidae > Plecturocebus > Plecturocebus donacophilus. The sequence goes on from PVKP010001865.1 coordinate 89,390, forward strand.
CATCCTGATCTTGGACTTCTAGCCTTCAAAACTGTGAGAAAATAAACTTCTGTGTAAGGCACCCAGTCTATGGCAGCGTGAGTTTACTAAAATACCCATAAATCCTACGACCCTACATTTCTGCTCCTGGGTTTATATGCCAAAGAGAGCCTGTCACAGGCCCATGAGAATAGCTTAAGAATAAGGATACAGATAAAAAAAGGTGGCCATGAGTTGATCAGTGTTGAAGGTGGGTTACGTTGAAACATGGCGTTCATTATAGTGTTCTCTCCATTCTTACATGCTTACAAATTTCTCTAATAAACCCAGATATCAGAAACAAAGATAGAAATTAAAATTTGGGCTGCTTCAGTTGCCCACAAGGGACTTGACCTAGATACAAACCCCTGGAGTTGTGGGCTGGGATTTTTAGACCTAGTAGAGCTAGAAGAGTTGACCTCAAACAGCTCAAGAAGGAGAGCTGGGACTGAGCCTTGACCATCAAAGATCCCTGTCTTTTAGAGAGAAGACTAAAAATATTCCATTTATAGTCTGCTGAAACAACAAAGAAAGTTATCTTACGTTAAAAGCCTTGGAAACAAAAAGAACAAACAGTCCTAGGAAAATATTAAAATCTAAGGCCAACATCATACCTGAATCTGTGGCCTAGATTTACTCCTACTTGAATGGCCTGGGAGTTCTAAGGTAAGAAAATAACATAAAAGCTAATCTAGGACAACCAAAGTCCCTCGGGACCCAGCAGTAGTAAACACAAAATCCCTCAACAGAGATACTTTCATGAGCTGGGGCACATGGGGACTCCCAGAGCAAACAAAACCACTGAAAATGAGTTCACAATAAAAAACTAAAACTGGCCGGGGGTAGTAGCTCACACTTGTAATCTCAGCACTTTGGGAGGCTGAGGCAGGGGGATCATGAGGTCAGGAGTTCGAGACCAGCCTGGCCAACATGCCAAAATTGTCTCTACTAAAAATACAAAAATTAGTTGGGCGTGGTGGCACACACCTGTAATCCCAGTTTCCTGGGAGGCTGAGGCAGGAGAATCACTTGAACCTGGGAGCTGGAAGTTGCAGTGAGCTGAGATCATGACCTTGCACTCCAGCACGGGCGACAAGAGCAAGACTTCGTCTCAAAAAAAAAAAAAAAAAAAAAAAAAAAAAAAAAAAAAAAAAAAAAAAAAAAAAAAAAAAAATTAAAACTACAAGAGACAACAGACTGACTACCCTAAGGGAAAATTTGATAATCTGAGAAGTAGAAGTAAAAAACAATTCAAAAACTGTAAGTTAGTACGTGTAAAATGATTGTTTAAAGAAGAACAGGAACCATAATAAAAAGATAGTACAGGCCAACATCCCTTCATCTCCCAAATCATCATGCAATGGCTCCCGAATGCCCTGACTAAAGGCCAAAATTACTATAATGGCCTGAAAGGCCAGTGATCCCTCTTACCTCCCTGGCCTCATCTCCTACTATCTCCCCACACTCTGTCCCCCCATCACACTGCTCCAGCTGCAGCTGTCCTTGCACAGGAGGTGCCATCTCCACCTGAGGGCCTTGGCACTGGCAGTCTCCGATGTCTGAAATACCTTTCTCAAGATCTCCATATGGCTTACTCCTTGACTCCTTCAGGTCTTTACTCAAATATCACTTGATCTCTGGAGCCTTTCCTTACTAGAATCATTGAAACCGCAATCCCACTCACACCTTGGCATTCCCTTCCCTAGTTTATTTAGTTTTGTACAACACAGATCATCATCTGGCATATGTTTATTACACATTTTTATTTTGTTTACTGTCTTTTACCCTCAATTACAATGTACAGTCAATGAGGACAAAGGTTTTGTCTGTTTTGATCAGTGCAGGATCCTTAGAGCCCAGAACAATGCTTATCATAAAGTAGGTGCTCAAGAAATAATTTGTTGTTGTTGTTGTTGTTGTTTTTTATTGAGACAGCGTTTCACTCTTGTTGCCCAGGCTGGAGTGCGATGGCGTGATCTCAGCTCACTACAACCTCCACCTCCCATGTGCAAGCGATTCTCCTGCCTCAGCCTCCTGAGTAGCTGGGATTACAGGTATGAGCCACCATGCCCTAATAATTTTTGTATTTTTTGTAGAGATGGGGTTTCTCCATGTTGGTCAGGCTGGTCTCAAACTCCCAACCTTAGGTGATCGGCCCGCCTCAGCCTCCCAAAGTGCTGGGATTATAGGTGTGAGCCACCACACCCACGCTTCAACAAGAGGAAAAGAGAATGCAAACAGATTGGTGAAATCAAAAAAGAACTGATTGCTAGAAAATACGAGGTAGAATTCTCTCATTCATTCCTGCATGCATACATGCCCAAACATTTACTAAGTGGCTACTTTATACAAGGAAGTGTCAACCTATTCTCTTTTCCTCACTTTGGCAATTCTTTCTTCTCCTAAAACATGACTGAAATTGACTTTCCAAATAATTTACCATAAAATATTAGCACATTTTCATTTAAAAAAAAAAAAAAAACAAAGAAAAGAAAAAGAAAAAAGGGGTGGGGAGAAAAAAAATAAAAAATGAAATAAAATAAATATTAGCACATTTTCTAAGTTAATAAAAGTACACGATTTACTAAAAGTCATCTTTTACAGTTCAGCTTCCTGTTCCTTATTTTTATCCTTCCTCAGAACTCGTGCATGTCCATACCATCAACAATCAATTTCTATATAACTATATTTCTAAGTACAAACTCTCGTTCCCTACTTACTTTCTGGGTTTTGAAAATATTCTACTTCTCGTTGATACCAGTACACTCTTGGACATTGACATAGAAATGTAAAAAGTAGGAATTAAAATCTAACACTTGATCTGTGGCCAAGAATTAGCTAAGGAACATTATTTAATAAGACAAAAGCTGATGACTGTAACACGGGACCATAATATTCACCTCTGCTAAATTCCAATTATTTCTTATAAACATTTACATGTATGTGCATTCCGGCTCATATATATGAAAATAGTTTGTGGCTCTTTTACGACTTCAAAGAGACACAAAATGGCAAACAATATTACTATATGCCCTTGAAAAAAATCTCTGCTTACAGTTCTCTTTGGTTAGCCCAATAATTTTCAGATAATGGTGATTTTCTTTTTCTTTAATGTTACTATTAAGGCCAAGTAGTGTGTCATCTGACCTTACACAGTTAAAATTTGAAAGGGGGCTGTGTTGAGTCCATGAATAATCAGAACTAGAAATTATTCTTAGGTTTACATCATAGGAGTTTCACAATTGCTATACCAGTGGTGTTGGAAATACTTTACTGTGTAGTTTAGGAAAAAACTAACACACAGACACAATACTAGTTTTTAATTCTAACTACAGCACACATATTTTTTAAATAGTCACAGGGTATCAAACTGTTAAAGGTGTTTGTATAAAGTATAATACCATTCTGTTATTTATTACAAAAATGTTTCACCATATGAGCCATTTAATAACTTCTTTCACAGGAGTTAAAGCTTTTATCAAGTTCTACCTGACACTACCATCTAGTGCTGCGGAATGTTACTGCAGGCAACGCCTACTGAACTGCTGAGCATGCTCATTTCAGAAAGGGGAAAACAGCTTTAACACAGAAAGTTACAGAGTCTATATTAAAGTTCTGTAAGAATTTGTGGTAATATATAAAACATGTTTTTATGTTGGATATTTTATTTTATAAATGTTTCAAATATGTCACCCTACCAACTCATTATTTAGCTCTTATCTTAATGGTGTCAGGATTTTCTCATTCTGTTCTTCCATAAGTATTTATAAAGATTTTCTGGAAGTATGTACTTAAAATTTTTAAATATTCCTTGCTTGTAAGAAAGCAAAAATCAGTCACATAGATTATATAGAAAAAATATCAAACCTCTTTGTATTACAGAGTTTATTTGAGTAATGTAATAATAATTCTACATTTCAGTGAATTATGTCCTGGAGCAAGTTCTGCTGTACCAGTACTAGGCTGCACAGAACTTCCTGGGAGATACAGTCCCTTGGCTGGACTCCAGTTAATTTCTCTAGTTCTCTAAGCCTACCTATGAATCCCACAATCAAGAAGAGCACAGAATCAGAATATAGCTCATTGAAACCACAGAATGCTCATGGTTTAAAGGGACTGCATAGGCACTCTGTTTGTGTTACCTACCAATGAGTGGACTTCCTGCAACACCTTTGGCTAGCACTGTCCCAGCCACTACTTGAGTATCTTCAGTGTCAAATTCACCAGCTCCCAAGGGAGATCACTTCATCTTGAGACAGTGAGTGCTACTAGTAGCAAAGCTACTCCTCATACCAAGCCCAAAGCTATATCCCATAGCATGTCCCTGTGGTCTTCATTCACCATAAGCCATTCCCCCCTTATTTAACTCCTCTTTCACTGGGCATCCCCTTCAACAGCAGAAGGTAGTCCCACCCCAGTTTCTTCTCTTTAGGGTAAGCAATGCCTGTTCCCCACCTGTTTCTCCCACGGCCAGTCTCCCTCTCCACCCCATCCCGCTGCCAACCTGGACTACCAGCAACATGCTTGTTTCCCTGTAATCCTATAAATGGTATCTAGGAGCACATTAGTGTCAACTGGCAGTCACTCCATCATGCCATTTCACAAGCAATAACTCTGCCATTCACTGCCACTACAGCTGATTTTTTAAGACTCAACAGAAAGACCCGATGTTCTCTCTCTTACCTTCTTTACCTTTTGTGTTTCTTTCTTTTTTTTGAGATGGAGCCTCACTCTGTAGGCCAGGCTGAATAGAGTGCAGTGGCACGATCATGGCTCACTGCAGCCTCGGCCCTCCAGGCTCAGTTGATCCTCCCACCTCAGCTTCCTAGGTAGCTCAGACTATAGGCACATGTCACCATGCCAGGCTAAATTTTTGTATTTTATGGAGACACAGGGTTTTGCTAAATATTGCCCAGGCTGGTCTCGAAGTCCTGGCTCAAGCAATGTGCCTGCCTCAGCCTCCCAAAGTGCTGGGATTACAGGCATAAGCCACCGTGCCTGGCTTCCTTCTATGTTTCATATTTTGACTATAAAGCCCCAAACTCAAGCTTGCTGAGGCAGCTAATGTGTTAGAGCTATTGCTCTTCTGAGAAGACTGCTAGTGGCTCCCCCAAAACCCACTGTTCCCTTATCTTCAGGGACACCACTGCCCAGGTATGATTACATCTCCCAGCCTCCCTATGATTAGGCGTGGACACATGACCAAGTCCTTGGTTTGGGAGCAGAAGTAACATCTGCAACCTCGAAGGCACCTGGGGAAAGGCATCCCTCCTTCTGCATACCCCTTCTCTCCTCCATGCCGTCTGGAAGCAGAAGCCATGGAGCCCCATTAGAGGGCACATGTTGAGGAAAGCAGAGCTGCTCCACCAGCCCAGGCTCTTGATGACTTCCTGGTACAGAGCCTGCCTACCCCACAGGGTGTTACAAAAGAGAAATGAACATCTGCGCTCTATGAGTCACTGTGTCAGGGGTTTGTTACAGGAGCTTAGCCTCCACCATTACTGAAATATCCTCCTAGTCTTTGTAATTTGCAAATCTGATGAGCAAACACACTATATTTTGGGATTTATCACTGATAAAATATGAAGCAGAACGGCAGGGACCAAGCATGCTATAAAAAGATAATGTTATTTTTTCAATTTCAAGTTACTGTAATAATAAAGGCAGATAGTTTTCAGAGTGTAAGAAAGCAGCACTAGCAAGTGGAAGGCTCTGAAGTGAGCAGACTCTGGAACAGAACTAGTTTCTTCCTGCCTTACTTATATCGTCCTGGACCAGGCAAAGGTATTCAGGACTGCAGGAAAACACTGCTTCAGCTTAAATCATGACGAAAGGTTCCAAAAGGACCCAATGATTTTACTTAGGATAACCTACCCTCCCCTCCTCTCACCATTTAGAAATCAAAAGCTATGAAATTCATCCTTATCATCAGAATATGATAAATGAGCACCCCTAAAATATGCTTCAAAAACTGCATCAAAGGACACAATCAACAAAGAAAAGAGGCACCCTATGGAATAAAAGAAAAATATTTGCAAATCATCTGATAAGGAGTTAAAATCTAGATTATATAAAGAGCTCCTACAACTCAACAATCAAGAAACAAACAACCCAGTTAATAAATGGCCAAAGAACTTGAATAGGCATTTCTCTAAAGAAGAAATATAAATGGTCAATAAGCCCATGAAAAGATTCTCAAAGTCACTAATCATCAGAAATGGAAATGAAACAATGAGATACCACCTTATGCCCATGAGGATGGCTACCACAGGAAAGGAAAAGAGGGAGGGAAGGGCAGGGCGAGTGTGAGAAAGGTGTGTGTGTGAGCCAAGATAGGGTGAAGGTGGGCACTGCAGTGCTGATGCAGCTGCTGGGGAAAATGGTACAGCCGTTTCCCAGCAAATTAAAAACAGAATTACCACATATCTGGCAATTTCACTTTCAGGGATACACCTAAAAGAACAGAAAGCAGGGACTGAAGAGATATTTGTTTTATGATAGGTACAGGCTTTCAGTCTGGGAAGATGAAAATGTCCTGGAGATTAGCTGCACAACAATGTAAATGAACTTAACACCACTGAACTGCACACTCAAACACTGTTAAGACGATAAATTTTATATTATATATATTTTTCAACATGTCAAATTTGTTCTAAGGCCACATTTATGTTTAATATCTTAGTAGAATATCAGACACAAATGAGAGTATAAATGGAATCTTCTCAAGGCCCTAGCCCAGGAATACATAGTCTTACAGAGGAAAACTGTTTTCTAAAAAAGAAGATGCTTCCAAAGAGGGCAGAAATGGTCTACAGGTCAAAATGTTCTAGAGCAAGCTTGTCCAACCTGCAGCCCACGTGCCACATGGGCCCAACACAAATTAGTAAACTTTCTTAAAATATTATGAGTGTTTTTTGCAAATTTTTTTTAGCTCATCAGCTATCATTAGTGTTAGTGTATTTCACGGGTGACCCAATACAATTCTTCCAATGTGGCCCAGGGAAGCCAAAAGATTGGCCACCTTGTTTTAGAGGAATGAGTTCATATTTTTATATAAAATTATACATCATATAGTATTATACAATATAATAATGTTCATAAGCTAATATTAAATATTTCATAATATTCTACCAATTAATAGCTTTTCAAAAAAATTATTTCAATTTCAAAGAGACTGTAGCTAGGTAAAGGTGAAGAGCTCCAAGACCCACTAATCATCTGTAGGTGGCAGTAAAGCACAGTATTTATGTCAAAGCAGCCCTAAACTATCAATCAGTATGGAAAACTGGAGAATGCACATAAGAAATCTACAACTATTTCATGTTCAAATAAACTGTGTGAGTACTCCTACATTCAATAAATTGCAACTAACTTCTCTGATACAAAACCTTTTTAACTTGCTCACTTTCACCTTAAGGCCTCTATACAGCCAACCTCAAATCTAACTATTTCTTTTGGTCTCATTATTTTACTTGATGTCTTTGTGATTATATCCACCTAGAAACATTACACATTCATTTTTTAAGAGATGGCATAACCTTTTTATCGAAAAACACAGACACCAGTCTAATTCACATGCCTGTGAACTGAAGGCCTGCTGGGTGAAGCACTGCTCTAGATGCACTGAAATGTTGGAAGATGCATGTGTCAGGTCCTTGTTCACAAGGTATACACAAAACGAGAAGGAAGAAGAAAGGGATGAAAATGCAATCAGGGATCAGTACCCACACAATTGTCAAAGAGAGATATGCCACAGATACTTCAAACTCCAGTTCTAAAACCTGTAATTACTGATCCTAAGTAAAATGTTCCATTCATGGTAGAAGAGCAAACCCTACACCAGAGGCAGAAGGAAGTAAGCCAAGGGTCTGAGATCTTCGTTCCAAAGAAGCACAGCAGCAGCTGGCCTGTGGGTCTCAGGGTGGTCCTGCCTGGCTCCTTCCTTCCTTCCCTTCTCTGTCAAGCTTCTCTTTAGACCGTGTGGTTTGCTGAGAGCAAGAGGCTACATGAGCTGAAAGTCGTAAACTTCTTGTAAAGTCTACCCATACAAAAAGTAGTCGCAATAAGAAGATAACATTACTGCAAATATTCAACTGAATGGAGCACTGGTTTTATTTTATAAGCACAGAAAGAAAAGTTCTGCTCAATACCTCGTTTGAGTAACCAAAATCAATGCAATTTTATTATCAAGAGAAAAATAACATGTCTTTCTCTGCAGGTTGATTATAATGTCTCCAAGAGGTTGACTTAAAAATAAATTTAAAATATGGTACAAACATACACACTGAAGAACAATAAAAGAAAAAACAATGGCAAAGATCAGGAACTAAAGTGACCCCATCAGGGGACTGAGTACTTTGCATTTAGAGTAGGCCCCAAACTTCAGCAGACACATTCTTCGTTTTCCTACATGGGATGAGGATTTAGGAAATGAATCCTGGACACATTCAGACTGCCATGCAGACTCCAAGCTCCTATCCTGCCAGCTCCTATCCACAGTCCTACAGAAATTCAGAGGAAGACCAAAGGTAAAATACTCTCTGCAATGGAAAGAGTTGGGGAGAGAAATCCCTTCAAATAACACAAGGCTGGAAGTGGACAACCCCTCAGAGAAGGTCTTACCCAACTTCCCCTTTCTTCCAACTGGGGAGAGTGACGATCAGAGAAATGATCTAACATGGTTAAGACAAGACAATCTGGTCAATTAGTGGCATAGGCTGGGCTCCTGCACAGCTATCCAGCCCCATTCTAAAGACAGGAAAAGTTTAAATATGCTATAAAGAAAAAAAGGGGATAAACGAGGCCAAGAGAACTAGTACTTAGTGTCTATAGCATGTACTTTACACAAGCTATAAGGAAGTTTATAGATATGAACTGAAACTCAAGATGGTTAAAAGAAATTACTCATAGAAACAGCTTACAAGAAATTGCACTCAAACCGTGTTATTGCCTACTCCAAAGCCCCAGCTTTCTTTAAGAAGCCTTTTTGAATATAAGCCACTTCAGTTGCCTGTGCCTGTACTCCCAGCTATTCAGAAGGCTGAAGTGGGAGGATCATTTGGGCTCAAGAGTTCGAGGCCAGACTGTGCAATATGGCAAGACCCTGTCTCAAAAAAAAAAAAAAAAAAAAAAAACCCTTTTTGAATAGGAAATGTAATGCATATACAGAAAAATGCAGCATGCCAGAAAATCCATTTGCTTCTTTTCCCTTCCCTAGCCTATTCTCTGTCCAAGAGGCTGGTGGATCCAAACTGCATGCAAAGGCTCATAGCCCCCTGGCTTCCAGCTGAGTCCTGCTAACAGAAGCCTCAGAAGAGACTTAGGCCAAGAGGAACCTGAGGCCAGGATGTTTATTCCCCTGGTTCCTTCCTGTAAGGGAACCTCAGGCTTACCGACTCTCAAAAGAAAAGCAATGCTCCAAGGCAGCTGACTCGACTAGGGTCTCTCCTTCCAAGTTCTAGTAACCTCGCCCTCCCTTGATCTCTTTGGTCCTAAGGATGGTGAGGGTAAGAAAGCAACAACCTCAGGGTCCTGCCATACAGATGCTGGGGCCGCTTCCTTATTATTACACGTGCTCACATACCACCAAAAGATTTACCACCTAAGTACGAATTCCTAAGCACCCTATTTTCATTTCGTCTGCTTTCTGAATTTATACAAATGGAATATGATATTAATTCCTTCACATCTGACTTTTTCAACTTAGCACTAGATTCATGAGATTCATCCATGTTGTTCTACCTGCCCTGTGTATCATTATCTGTGATTGCGACTAGCACTCCACTCTATGCCTACACCACAAGTGACTTTTTCATTCTATAGTTGGTAAACATTTAGGTTGTTCCTAATTTGGAGTTGTTGTAAATAACGCTACTGTGAACATTCTTGTCCATGTCTCCTGGTACACAAAAGCAAGTGTTCTTACACTTAGACCTAGGAGTGGACTCTGAGTCATGGAGTGATTGTATATTCATTTTAGTACTTAATATTAAACCGTTTTCCATGGTTAAACTCCTACCGACAACGTTCCTTGTTACTCGATACCCTCATCACTCAACATCCTTGCCACCACTTTGCACTGTCCATCTTTTTCATTGTAGACATTCTGGTGAATGGACAATATCCTACTGGGGTTTAATTTTCATTTTCCCAATCACTAATACAAAGTTGAGCAGACTTACATGTTACTGACCATTTGGATCTACTCATTCTTGAGTACTTGTTCAAGTCTTTTGGCCACTGAATGGCAGAGATCTTAGACACCAAAATTATACATACAGGCTGCCAGAATCCAGCTATAAAACCTTTCCTTGGGAATATCAACTCATTAGCAAGAAACAGGGAGATAAAAAGATGGTCTATTCCCTCAGGAGACTGTTTGCTATAAGTCAAGTTTTTATGATGATTCTCTATTAAGTAGGACCAACTTCAACAAAAATTACTAAAATAAAATAGAATACCAAAACACAAAATACAGAAAGAATATACAATCTGAGAGTCATGAGTAAATATTTCTGGGTCACACCATGTAAACTACATACTTTGCAGATGGCATGAAGATTAAATTGGATCAGGCATGAGAGGCTCTCAGAATCCTGCCTCACAGTAACCTCTGATTATCTTTCATAATTTAGGTAAGAATAATGGCAGATCTAATAAAAGATCCTAAGTAACCTGTCTTAAACCAACAACCCTCAAACCTATAGATACATGGTTACTTCTGCTACACAGATGGCTATGTACTAAAATCCTCAACCACACACACTATTACATAGATTTGTGTTTAAATAACCTGATAACACATCTCTTGCTCCTTTACCAATTCTGGCCCTCCACAAGTCGTCTTTCTTTTTTTTTCTGACAGAGTCTCACTCTGTTTGTTGCACAGGCTAAAGTGCAGTGGCACGATCTCGGCTCACTGCAACCTCTACCTCCTGGGTTCAAGCAATTCTCCTGCCTCAGTCTCCTTAGTAGCTGGGATTACAGGAGTGCGCCACCACACCCAGCTAATTTTAGTATTTTTAGTAGAGATGGGGCTTCACCATGTTGGCCAGGCTGATCTCAAACTCCTGACCTCAGGTGATCCACCCACCTCGGCCTCCCAAAGTGTTGGGATTACAGGCGTGAGCCACTGCGCCTGGCCCTCCTCTTTCTTCTGAAACGCCACTTCCTCACACTACTAGGTGTTAACTGTATGGTGGTCCCCCTTATTCTCAGGGGATACATTCCAAGACTCCCAGTGGATGCCTGAAACTGCAGATGGTACCAAACCCTATACTTACTATTTTTTCCTGAACATATATACCTATGATAAAGTTTAACTTATACATCAGGCTCAGTACCCTTGTGTTTTGGGACCATTATTCAATAAAATAAGGGTTACTGGAACATCAGCACTGTGACACCATGACAGTGAACCTGATCTGCTGCCTTGGCGACTCTGTATCTCTGTTCCAATAGTGAAATGTCACACTGCAAACTCTTGGCCTGGGGTCCCATAGGACTTAAGTGGCTCCAGGACTGATTTCACTGCCATCACTTATATATGGTTAGATCTGGGTTCAACTTGTTTGCTGTGAGCTAAGTGTCTGAATGTCTCCATGTTTATAAAACTTTAAAACTACACAAAAATTGCTAAAGACAAGGAATTTGGAAATATTATATTTACAATACAATTTAGGAAACTAAACAGAAAGAAGGTATACTAACTGGGCTAGAAGATTATAGCTGTAAATTGTTGGGACTTAAGTAAAACCACACATTTAGACAAATAGTTTCTCAATTTCCTTTATCCAGAAGCTCCTACTATTCAACATATCTCCCACACATCTGTACCCAAAGAGCAGTCAGTTTAGATAAAAAGTTTGAGAAACAGAATCAGGGCCAAAGGATAAGCCTGTCCTTTACTTCAGAGCACTCTCTGTCTGCCTCACACCCTCTTCCCCCTGGGGACTGGCTGTGTATTGACTGCCCCCATGCTGGGATACATGAACAGTAACAACAGTGGACTCTTGGTCCCTGTGCTGATGAGAGGCAACAAGGATAAGAGCCCTCACACCTGCTATGCTAAAAGAACAGGAAATATTGTTTTACCTGTGGCATAAACAAAATGTCTAATATAGAAGCATGTTTTATAGTGGGAATTTGCTATACAAATCTATTAACTACATCCTTTCTCATTAAAAACTGGCTTAGCTGAATTATATTCACTCAAAAGTTGGGTTCTAGTGCTAAAATCAAAATCCACTTAGGGCTTTTAACATCAAAACCAAAACCCAAAACTGCAGTTAAAACACATTAGTTCATAAAGCAAGGGGAATCTTGCAGTCTCTGGGAATAAGTAAAATCCCTCTTTTGCAAGTAAATCTTTCTCTTTCACTCATAATCCAAAATAAGGGAAGAAATTAAAGCTGCATGAATGGTCCCTGAAAAAGTTCCTCTGTTTGAAAAAAAAAAATCACTAAGTTCAAGTATTAAAGAAACTACTATACAAGTCAAATCCTTGACCCATTGTTTAGGGCAGTTTCTTTTTACTATAATGCCCTGCCAACACAAAACCACTGTGAAGATCTAGGAACACAGAGAATGGTGGTCAATGCTACAGGGCTCATGGGTTATAGGAGAGAACTACAGACCCCACATCCTTGCCTAAGTCTCCCCATCTCATAAGCTGGTCAAAGTGTCCCTGTTGCTGACTCTGGGCCCCAACATTATCCATTCCTTCCCCAACCTCTCCATTTCTTCACCTACTTGTTCAGTCAGACATTCAACCACTATGAAATGCCTCTTCCCTACACACATATGCACCACACGCCAACTCTCAAGGAATGCAACTTAGTGGAGGACAAAAAGCAAGTAAATATGCACTAACAATGCAAACATGTGTCACTATAGGGATAGGTACCAAGTGATAAGGAACCCTGCAGGGATGAACAACCAGTCCAGCTTCAGAGGGGCAGAGAAAAAGTCTCTAAAAAGGAAGCTACAAGAATAAAGAGCAGTAGGCCACTCCATGAGGTGGGAGACAGTGGTGAGGAATGCCTCAGTGGGTGGAACAGCATCTGAGAGGCAGAAAGAGCAAATGTAGCCAGTCCAGGGGGCTGGAATGGATGGCGAGATGGAGAAAAAGTGAGAGCTCACTCCACCTAAAGCCAGGCCTATGGGGAGCCCTCAGGTGCTCCTGGATGCCTCCTCTCAGAGCCTGGCAATTCAGAAAAAAGAATGCCCCTGTGTACCATAAAGGACTCAAGTCTTAATGAGAGGACTCTTCTAGACACATGCCATCATTATATCTATTGATTTTAGCAGCAATGGGGAAGCTAATCAATGCTTAATTTTAGGAAAGTCACAAGCTATGTGAATAAGGCAATGGACAGATAAGATCTGCAGGCAGGAGATTTCTATCTGGCTGAAATATCAAACTCCTATGTGGTATATGAAATATAACACCACATATAAAAAATTGATGAATGTAATTTAGCCATAAGAAGTCCTATCTAGTGAACAGATCAATATAATCACCTCCTCAGAAGTTATTATAGTGGGAAAAACTGGGCCTGGCTTCACCCTGAGTTCTTAAGCAAGTAACTGACCTTCAATTTCTTCATTCACACAAGAAATAGTTGCTATGGTTGTCTCCAGCACTTTTAAAACCCATCATTCTGGCAGGATGTAATGATCAAAAGTATTTTATCACCAAAGCCAAGGATTTCAGTAACTTTTCTAAGCCACAGACTTACAATGGTTTTATCTGGGGGAAAAAAATGGATGGGCCCCCAAACTGTCTAAAATTCAAAAAACAAATACATTTAAGTTCCTGTACCTTTTAAAAGTTGACAAACCATGCATAACCAAATACAAAGATAATTAAAATTTTAGGATAAGCAAATGACAGGATAATTTTTTTTAAGAAATGAGAAAGTAAAAAAATTAACCTAACGAGGGAGGCAGTGATTCGTTGCTCACTTCCCCTTCTGCTGGTTTCAATTCCCTTCTTAGGTGAAAACACTCCTAATATGTAAATCAGTTCACTACAGACCTCAGAGTCCTTTCTGCTAAGATTTGCAGAAATTTTTATGCAAAAGAAATTATTTCTAGACTTCCATGCACTGGAAAAGGAGACTTACAAAATACACCAAACTAAAGTGGATAAATGTATGTGGCAAAGCAGAAGCAAGTAACTAAAGATCCTTTTAAACATTTAGAATTGTTTAAATAGTAAAAAGTAGAAATGTAAATATTCTGTAATTCTTAAGAACTCAGTAGTAAAAAGTGAGACTCAAATCATTTAGGAGAACCTACAAAGTGCCAGGTACTATGTTAACTTGGGATCTTTCTGGTTTAGGCCCCTTACAATCAATCCTACTGGATAGTATTACCTCTATTTCAACTGTACAGAAACGAAGTAGGAACAATGGCTTAGTCAGAGTGGGTAATTAACTAGACAAAATCACACAGCTTAGAAAGCAAAGAAGCTAGACTTTAAACCCCCTTTTACTCAATATCAAATCTCCTTTTCCTTCCATAGATGACGCAGACTTTAAGCATCAAAATATACAAAATGAAGAAACTTTATCCTTTCTATATAATTCTCTTAAGTATATGCCATCATTTCAAGGGGAGCTTATGCTAAGTGTGACTCCATAAACAAATCATTTGTGAAAGAGAAAAACCACATCCAGGGTAAAGTCATAAGGTGAAAAAGCCTATTTCAGAGAGCACTTCCTGAAAGAGACAAAGCAGCAATTACAGTCAGCTCAGCACCAACTCCTATGCCAAGTGTTACACTGGAAACTACTTTTTAAAGCAACAAACGTCTAAAACAAAATATAACATTTCTTAAATTCACTGTTTCCAGAAAAAGCTATTTTAACAGAGGCAACTCAAAGATATTTCTTCGACAGAAGTGGGTATGCTGAAAAATGTTCATCTCTCATACAGCCTATTGATGGACAGGAGGTAAGCAGCATTTAATTAACTTCATGATTATTGCCAAAAGTAATGCTTTATGTACTAAATTTCAAAAATCATTTCATTTTAATAATACAGGCTGGGTATGATGGTCCACGCCTGTAACCCCAGCATTTTGGGAGGCCAAGGCAGGAGGGTCACTTGTGCCTAGGAGCAACAGTGAGACATCGTCTCTATAAAAAAAAATAAATATAACTGAACCTTGTTGGTGAAGGACCTTGAAAAAGGCTATATAATCATCTTTCCACATTAATATGATTTTGCATTTATTTTCAATATTGCTTAAATTAACAGTAAACATAACTTTTTTCAGCTTAAGGAAAACATTTATGGCAAAACATAGGTACATTTAGAAATGTTCATCACATGGTTTCAATTACATTGTTTCATGAAACATAGTTAATGGTTTTTAAGAAAAGAAAAGCTACAGATAATCATGGTATCTACAGCTTTTAAAAAGCTGACTTGAAAGTCAATCACTTTTCAATATTTATCCAAAAATCTGTGTTTGCAGAACACAACCAATACTATATTGCCTTTAAAACACATGCATCACTCATATTTTTTTCAAACTTGAGCAAATGAACAGAAGTATTGGTGACAAGCTACATAAAAACAGCTTCAGCCTAACGTGGGAAAAAAGATTTACTCAAAATGGTAAGTACAGGACTTATGCCACAAAATTAAAGGATGAGGATAGGTGAAGGGAGTCCTAATACAACACTAAAATAGAAAAAAAATGCAAAATTTCATTTATATTACAGTTAAAAATAAGATTTAAGCCTCCAAAATTACTCTCCTTTGAATGACATTGCATATATAATTTTTCTCTGCAGTACTTTCCTCATTTGATAGAAATTAACATTCTACTCACATAAATATTTGGAAAATTTAATGTAAGTTTTAAAATATATATAATTCTACACCAAAATCATATTTAACCTAAATATTTGATAAGGAAAGATGGAAAAGAAGGGAAGAAAAGGAAGGGAAGGAAGGAAAGAAGGTAGGTAGGCAGGCAGGCAGGCAGGCAGGCACATATCTTGTGATTATCCACAGCAATTGCTCAAGTTAATTCTTAATTATCAATAGCCCATGATGCCACTGACCACAGCAAATCTCCCTCATAGTTTTCATTAAAGAGAAATTCTGGGTTGATTTCAAGACAGCCCACTCTGCAAAGTGACATTTTTGAAGGAAACTTTTTATCCACCTCCACATTTCAAGGGGATGCCACAGGTTCCATCTCATTGCAGCAAAGTCTATTTTTAAAATCTCTTGTTGGTGTTGCATCATGGGGGAGTGAAGTTTCACAATGAGGGGTTCAGTGATATTTACAACCCCAAACAAATAAACTCCTTTCCATTTAAAATGGACAGATTTTTTTTTGGGGGGGGGGTATGGAAATTTATTAGTTTCTACATACACATCAAGTTACTGAATGACTTCTTATTAATAACTACTTGCCTTAGATACTCCTTTTTTGGATTTACTTAGAAAATTTTTAAAATTTAAATAATATTTAAGCTTCTGAATGTAGGTAGAATGAGGATATGAAAGTTACTAATGCCACTAGCTTATTTTCAAGGTGCTGCTTTCTGTGCACCACTGAAGTAGAGCAGCTGAAATCAGTTTCTTGTTTTGGTGAACAAAACCTGCAAGACTTGGCATTATGTACTCCCAACTGTGCATTAGAAAATAGCTCATCTATTGTTCTAACAGTCCAGTTCTTGATCTGTTGACCATGACACAAAATACTACTGTTGCTAGACCTATAATTTAAAGAGAATGTAAGGTTATAAATATTATAAAGTGTTTCCACTTAAAAAAAAAATGGCCAGCTATACAAGTCTTCATTTTCAAACTAGAGAAATACAAATGAGAATTTTTTTAGTAGAGCTGCTGTAAGTCATCTCACCAAAAATTCCTATATTTATTCATTGATTCAGTAAATATTTTATTGAGTACCTATTACATGCTCAATAGACAGCAATGCCACAGTTGTAACAAAGGAAAAGTTTCTATTTCTCTCTCGGATGAGAATTACTATGAATGTTCAGTAGTTAACCAGTTGAATGGTTCCTTGATTAATTTTCCACAATTCTATTTACATATTTTGCATATTAAAATTATATTTAATGAACAAAAATACATTATTTAGACATTGCTCATCTGGTTGCAAAACATTTAAACAGAATGAAGATGATAAGAAGTGGCAAACAATTGTATAAGATTCAAAATTCAGAATGGCCTTTTCCCTATTAGTCCAAATCAAAGGACACTTACAGAAACAATTGCTACCTAATTTCACACTATAGGAAAAAATTGTAAAGAAATGGTTATTCTTGTAGGAAGAAGGGAAGTGAGCAGGGAGAGAGAGAGAGAGAGAGAGATGAATGAACTTACCAATGAATTATGACACCAGGAACACTTTAATAGATTGATACAAATTAGTAATAATCTCTAGGGAATGGATTCCTTAACAAATACTAAGACACATAGAGTGAGTCTATAACATAAAATGCTCTCAAAATTAAAATTCACTGACAGCCAAGCTGAGTGGGAGAATGTTAAGCATTTATTTTTCAACCAAAATTTTATTCCTATTTTTCTTAACTATTTTTACAGTTTCTAAGTGTCATGCCTACCAACGAGCTGTAAAATGATCACCCTGAACGATCAAGATCAACCTATCCCTTTTAACAACTCACATCCAGGTGAATACAAAATTGCGGCCCTTGTCTTCTATAGCTGTATCTTCATAATTGGATTATTTGTTAATGTCACTGCATTATGGGTTTTCAGTTGTACCACCAAGAAGAGAACCACTGTAACCATCTATATGATGAACGTGGCATTACTGGACTTGATATTTATCATGACTTTACCCTTTCGAATGTTTTATTACATAAAAGATGAATGGCCATTTGGAGAGTACTTCTGTCAGATTCTTGGAGCTCTCACAGTGTTTTACCCAAGTATTGCTCTATGGCTTCTTGCCTTTATTAGTGCCGACAGATACATGGCCATTGTACAGCCAAAGTATGCCAAAGAACTTAAAAACACATGCAAAGCCATGCTGGCGTGTGTGGGAGTATGGATAATGACCTTGACCACGACCATCCCTCTGCTACTGCTCTATAAAGACCCGGATAAAGGCTCCAGCCCCGCCACCTGTCTCAAGATTTCTGACATTATCTATCTAAAAGCCGTGAACGTGCTGAACTTCACTCGACTGACATTTTTCTTCTTGATTCCCTTGTTCATCATGATTGGGTGCTACTTGGTCATTATTCATAGTCTCCTTCACGGCAGGACATCTAAGCTGAAACCCAAAGTCAAGGAGAAGTCCATAAGGATCATCATCACGCTGCTGGTGCAGGTGCTCGTCTGCTTTATGCCCTTCCACATCTGTTTTGCTTTCCTGATGCTGGGATCGGAGGAGAACAGTTATAATCCCTGGGGAGCCTTTACTACCTTCCTCATGAACCTTAGCACGTGTCTGGATGTGATTCTCTACTACATTGTTTCAAAACAATTTCAGGCTCGAGTCATTAGTGTCATGCTATACCGTAATTACCTTCGAAGCATGCGCAGAAAAAGTTTCCGATCTGGCAGTTTACGGTCACTAAGCAATATAAACAGTGAAATGCTATGAATTATAGAAAGGTTCTTTTACTTCAATCCCATTAAAATTCACTTTATGAACTAGTCTAGGGTCAATGAGTATTCTGTATAATACTATCAAGTCCCTTTTCTCTTGAAAAAAATACATTCATTATCTTCATTTCAAAAACTTATATAAAACATTTTTGTGAATTATTGGTAGAAAAGTATGTGATTTGTCTTTCATAGTCAAGCCTTATTTACAGAGATAATTGAGTTAACTTTTTGCATTTAATTCTATGTGCAAGTGACAAGTGTATGTTAATCAAGTCAGCAGGAGGGGAAATCCAGCTACCATATAAAATAATTTGATTAAATTATTTTCTACCTAGATGCAGCTCCCTGCAAATTAGGTCTAATTTGTACTAGGATTAGTTGTAAGTCCAACATTTTATGTCCCAAACACCAATTTCCAGAATTCCTATACAGGAAATTATGTTGAACTCATTACTGTTACTTACTATAAGGCAAAATTAATAGGAACAAGAACCCAAGGGGGCCTGTAAAGGCTATCCCCATCAGCCCTCCCTAACTCTGAATTCATTCTTTTGAAAACAGAAGACAGTCATTCAACAAACACTGAGAGTCTACTATGCACCAAACCCTATTTAAGACTAATGATGAAAACCTAATCTGAAATGCTGTTTCTATCCAGTAATCCAAGTTCACTTCTATCATGTGAGGTAACTATAATATGGTGAAATACCACTCTCCAATACAAATAGTTAGGTCTTCTTATGTGGTTAAAAACCCCAGTTTTACAAGGGGTTAACTGATTTTTTTTCTAGGCCATATGTCACAGTATAAATAGTACTAATAGGAACCTTGAATTCTTAGTCTTGCCATTTAATTTCTCCTAATAAAGTAACAAACCAAGTAATTTACCATCTAAAAGAAAGGAACT
Organism: Plecturocebus donacophilus; assembly: GCA_004027715.1. Lineage (NCBI taxonomy): Eukaryota > Metazoa > Chordata > Mammalia > Primates > Pitheciidae > Plecturocebus > Plecturocebus donacophilus. The sequence continues at coordinate 108,948 of PVKP010001865.1, forward strand.
GAACTATAATCTGCAAAGCCCGTATTATCCTCAATACTATGGAAGTAAAATAAATGATTCAACTATAACTTCCTCTCCACTAAATTATCTTTATCACTCTTAACATAATCATATCCTACTGGGGCTTAGAACCAAATATATGCATTGGTTAGAAATTATTTCTGGCTGGGCGTGGTGGCTTATGTATGTAATCCCAGCACTTTGGGAGGTTGAGGTGGACAGATCACTTGAGGTCAGGAGGTCAAGATCAGCCTGGTAAACATGTTGAAACCCAGGGTCTACTAAAAATATAAAAATTAGCCGGGCATGGTGGTGCACGCCTATAATCCCAGTTACTCAGGAGGCTGAGGCAGGAGAATTGCTTGAACCTGGGAGGCAGAGGTTGCAGTGAGCAAAGATAGAGCAAAGGATTCCAGCCTGGGCGACTGGTGGAAGGAGAATGGGGGGGGATGGAGAGGGGGGAGGGGAGGGGAGGGAAAAAGAGAGAGAGAGAGAAAAAAAGAAAGAAAGAAAGAGAAAGAAGAAGAGAGAGAGTTTTTTTTGGAAATAAAAGGTAAATTCACATTCTTTAGAAACAATAAAAAGATTAAAAAACACAAAAAAGTCTAATTATAAAATAGTATTTTTGCACTAGAAGGTCCCTTGGACAATCTTCTGTTATAATTCTTCTGTTTGAAATATAAAAAACTGAAGTCCAAGGAGGTTATGTGACTTGCTCAGCTGAAGAACCACACCTAGAAACCAAGGACAGTTCTTTTATATCAAATACCAATTTTTCAATAATAAAAAGCAAATATGCTTAGATAATGTAAACACTTTTAGAGCTACATAAGGTGGTACGGAGATGCAGTTTCTCAATAAAGAGAAAAACACAAAGATTTTAGTTTTAATAACCAAATGAGTAAAATATGTATCTTTATATATTTTATATACATTAAGTATCTTAATGGATATTATATATATCTTTATATATTATTTATCTATCTTACATATATTTAACATATAATTATTTCTAAAACAAGAAAAACAACACTGTATTTGATATGTAGGTTTATTTTATACATATACATAGTAAGAGTCAACTCTCAACCATAGAGATGAATCTACACTTAAATTTATTAGATAGAAAAGTTATCTGCCATAGCTTGTCTTGATAAGAAGAGTTTAGTCATCAGCCTTGGGAAAGAATTTGTGACTAAGTCTTCAAAAGCAATTGTAATGAAAATAAAAAATGGCCATACTGCCCAAAGCAATCTACAGATTCAAGGGTATTCCTAGCAAAATACAATGTCATTTTTCACAGAATTAGAAAAAAGACTATTCTAAAATTCACATAGAATCAAAAAACGAGCCCAAATAGCCAAGGCAATCCTAAGCGAAAAAAAAAAAAAAAGGAAAGAGGCATCACATTATCTGAGTTCAAACTATAAGGCTACAGTAACCAGAACAGCATGGTTACTGGTACAAAAACATACAGACCAGTGGAACAGAATAGAGAACTCAGAAATAAAGCCTCACACCTACAGCCATCTGATTTCCAACAAAGTTCACAAAAATAAACGGTGGTGAAAGGATTCCCTATTCAATAAATGGTGGTGGGATAGCTGGGGCTAGTCACAGCAGAAGAATGAAACTGTATCCTTACCTTGCACCACATACAAACATTAACTCAAGATGGATTAAAGGTTTAAGTGCAAGACCTCAGACTATAAGAAACTTAGAAGAAAAACCTAGGAAACACCATTCTGGACATCAGCCTTGGGAAAGAATTTGTGACTAAGTCTTCAAAAGCAATTGCAATGAAAACAAAAATTGACAAGTGGGGCCCCATTTTAACCAAAGAGCTTCTGCACAGCAAAAGAAACTATCAACAAAGTAAACAAAACCAATAAAATGGGAGAAACTATTCACAAACCATGCATCTGAGAAAGGTCTAATATCCAGAATCTATAAGGAACTTGATTCAACAAGTGCAAAACAAATAACCCCATTAAAAAGCGGGCAAAAGATAGGAACAGATAGTTTTCAGAAGAAGACACAAAAGCAGCCAACACGTGAAAAAATGCTCATCAGTAGTCATCAGAGAAATGCAAATCAAAACCACAATGAGATACCATCTCACACCAGTCAAAATGGCTACTGGCCAAAAAACAACAGATGCTGGTGAGATCTGGGAAGAAAAGGGAAACTTATACACTGTTTCATATAAGTGAGAAAAGGGAATACTAATACATTGTTGGTGTGAATGTAAATAAGTTCAGCCTCTAGGGAAAGCAGTTTGGAGACTTCTCAAAGAACTTAAACAGAACTACCATTCAACCCAGCAATCCCAATACTGAGTACACAGCCAAAAGAAAATAAATCGTTCTACCAAAAAGACACATGTACTCACATGTTCATCACAGAACTACTCACAATAGCAAAGATACGGAATCAACCTAGGAGTCCATCAACAATGGACTGGATAAAGAAAATATGGTATATATACACCAAGCAATATTATGCAGCCATAAAAAAGAACAAAATCATGTCCTTTGCAGCAACATGGATTCAGTTGGAGGCCATTATCCTAAATAAATTAATGCAGGAACAGAAAACCAAATATCACATGATCTCACTTAAAAGTGGGAGCTAAACACTGGGTACACATGGACATAAAGATGGCAGCAATAGACACTGGGGACTATTAGAGAGGGAAAGGAGGGAGAGAAGCAAGGGTTGAAAAACTAACTACTGGGTACTATGCTCACTACCTAGGTGACCAGATCATCGGTACCCCAAGCCTCAGCATTATGCTATATACTCATATAACAAACCTGAATCCAAGCTCAAATTTCAAAATACAAAAACAGACTCAGTGACCTACTCCACTGACAAGCAAAGTCAAAGATTTCTAGCTTGCATGACTCCAAGTAAATGCTACTAACTAAAATAAGAAAAAAGAGGGGAAGAGGATAGAGAGGAAGCCAGAAGAGAAGAAAGCTTCTGAACATGAGTTTTCTTTGAATCTATAAATCATTAGGAAATAAGACTCTAGACCAGGCATGGTGACTCACGCCTATAACCCCAGTATTTTGGGAGGCCAAGGCAGGAGGATCGCTGGAGGCCAGGAGTTTGAGACCAGCCTGGGCAAAATAGCAAGACCCCATCTCTACAAAAGAACAAATAACAAAAAAAAAAAAAAAACACTGGCCGAGTACGGTGGCTCACACCTGTAATCCCAGCACTTTGGGAGGCCCAGGCAGATGGATTACCTGAGGTCAGGAGTTCCTGACCAGCCTGACCAGCATGGTGAAGCCCCATCTCTACTAAAAATACAAAAAATAAATTAGCTGAGCATGGTGGCAGGTGCCTGTAATCCCAGCTACTCAGGAGGCTGAGGCAGGAGAACTGCCTGAATGCAGGAGGTGGAGACTGCAGTGAGCAGACAACATGCCATTGCACTCCAGCCTGGGTGACAAGAGTGAAACTCAGTCTCAAAAAAAAAAAAAGTTAGCTGAGCAAGGTGGCCCACCTATCGTCACAGCTACTCAGGAGGCTGAGCTGGGAGGATTGCTTGAACCCAGTAGTTTGAGGTTACAGTGAGCTACTATGATCTCACCACTGTACTCCAGGCCTGGCCAACAGAATAAGACCTCATTTCTAAAAATAAAAGAGAGAAAAGAAATAAGACTCCAGAATGATCAGGAGAGTAGTATGGATTGGAAATAGAGAGCTGGGAAGCAAACAACAGATGTTCACTGTAGTTGAAATCAAAAGAGTAGGCAAGATAGCCCAAAAAAACTTGAGAAAAGAGTTGTACGCAGTAACTAAAGTTGAAAAGAACTAGGAGGGAGTAGTTCGTGAGACTCAAGAGAGCAGGTAGTTTCATGAAATAAGGAGAGGTTAAAAGCATTTAATATGCTACTGAAAGATTAAATAGGATGACCAGTGGCTTTAGAAATTAGGTGGCGGCTGGTGACCATTAGAAGAAAGTTCCTACAATGGTGAGGTTAAAAATAAAGAACAGAATAGGAAGTAAAGAACTGTAGGTCAGGTGCAGTGGCCTACACCTGTAATCCCAGCACTTTGGGAGGCGGAGGTGGGCGGATCATGAGATCAGGAGATCGAGACCATCCTGGCCATGGTGAAACGCCATCTCTACTAAAATACAAAAAATTAGCTGGGCATGGTGGTGAGCGCCTGTAGTCCCAGCTACTCAGGAGGCTGAGGCAAGGGAATTACTTGAACCCAGTAGACAGAAGTTACAGTGAGTTGAGATCATGCCACTGCACTCCAGCCTGGCGACAGAGCAAGACTCCATCTCAAAACAAAAACAAAAACTTTAGAGAGTGCAGACAAATTCGGTACTGATGGAGAAGAAAAATACTAGATATTGGGTGAAAAACACTGCAAGTTGTAAAGCACATTGTTTTTTTTTTTTTTTTTAACTTTAAGTTCTGGGATACATGTGCAGAATGTGCAGGTTTCTTACACAGGTATACATGTGCCATGGTGGTTTGATGCACCTATCAACCCGTCATCTACATTTTAAGCCTTGTATGCATTAGGTATTTGTCCAAATGCTCCCCCTCCCCTTGCCCCCTACCCCCGATGAGCCCCGGTGTGTGATGTTCCCCTCCCTGTGTTCATGGAGCACATTGATTTTAACAAACAAACAGTTGTTTCCCTTTTCTTCAGTTTTTGAAGGTTTGCTAGCATCAATAAAGGATATATGTGTGTCTGGGTATAGTGGCTCACACCTGCAATCCCAGCACTTTGGGAGGCCGAGAAAGGAGGATCACTTGAGCCCAGGAATTCAAGACCAGCCTAGACAACAGAGCAAAACCTTTTCTCTATCAAATAATAATAATAATGTTTTTAAGATATATATTTACAGAATACAAAGTTTACCTGTTGAACTGTGTTCGAAGAAGTCTATGTTTGAGAAAGCCTCAAGATTAAAAAAAGTCATACTATATACTGTAATGTTTTGTGACTTGAAAAGAAAGAGATCTTCTCATTCAGGAGGTGGCTGAATTAACATTTATAGTGTCTTTCAAAGGAGATGCTATAATGTTACAATTTATTTGAGTTTGTAACTCTGCTACAAACTGAGATTTAAGTAGGTAAATCCCTTCTCTCTTCTAAGACTAAGCAAAAATATTCCCACCAACTTCAGAATCGAATCAATCTTTGTTTTATGCGCTAGTTAATAGGATTCCTAATTAAATAAATGAATATGAAATTTCTACTGTCATTCAATTTTATGTACAGCAGGAAAAAGAAGTGTCATCAGACAAGGGGACAGTATAAATAAGAATTAATGCTAAGTTACTATCCATCTCCAAAGTTTATTGTAACACAGACATACATACTTCCCATCACTCAGTGAGCTGTACAGGGAACCAAAAAGAACTGGCCTGATAAGAGATGTTTTGGGAAAAACTGATGATTTAGCAATGCTGCTGCTTTCCTGAGTCAACGTGGAATCATTCCTGATGACTACACTATTTTCCACAATAACAGAATAGCCAACTTTAACTTATCAGTCTAATTACAATGATCACCTGTGGAATTCAAACTGCATGCTAATTATGACACAGAACTTTATGTCTCCATTCAAATATTATTCAGAATCATACATTAATAAAATAGCTAAAAGTCAACATTCATGGATATTCACACCAACTATAATTCACGAAGGGCAGCTACATTGTAAATATTAACAATGCAGGTATGAAAGCTACTAGAACACTAATTTTTAAATAAGGATCCAAAGTGAATTTGAATCAAGATACGTACAGCAGCTTAATAGTTCTCAAAACATATATTTAAAATTAAAAGAAGAATGAAGATAGTACACACACAGAATTTTGAATATTTGGTATCTACATTTCATACTATCTTATTTCCCAAATAGTGTCTCAGATACTTAATTCAGATGCTTGGAGGTCATTTACATGTGCTAACAACTCTGCTCCTAGATTCTAGTTATTTCACACACCAATATATGGTTTTTGGTTTTTGTTTGTTTGCTTTTGAGACGGAGTCTTGCTTCGCCACCCAGGATGGAGTGCAGTGATGCAATCTCAGCTCACTGCAACCTCCGTTTCCTGGGTTCAAGCGATTCTTCTGCATCAGCCTCCTCAGTAGCTGAGACTATAGGCGCGTGCCACCACGCCCAGCTAATTTTTATATTTACTGGCCAGGATGGCCTCAACTCCTGACCTCATGATCTGCCTGCCTCAGCCTCCCAAAGTGCTAGGATTACATGTATGAGCCACCAAGCCCAGCTTATTTTTTTTTTTTTTGAGATAGAGTCTTACTCTGCCAACTCTGCTCCTAGAATCTAGTTACTTCACACACTGATATATAGTTTTTGTTTTTTTAAAGAAGATCAATGTAATATGAAAGCATACACATTCTGCAGGTTGTCTACAAAGTTATAATCTATACACTGGCTTTATGTTTGATGGAAGTGTATTAAAACATATCAGCTTTTTAAAAATCATTCTTCAGAAGCTTAACCTCATACAAATTAGTTTCCTAATCTAATTAAACTTTATATTTTTGTGTTACATAAATTACAAACATAAAATTACAAAGACAAATTTCACTATAAAAACACATAAAACTAATTCTATCAGGACCAGAATAGGAAATTCATTTGAAAAATTCTCCAAAACACAAAATTTCAAAGCTAAAAAAAAAAAAAACTAATGTGGCTGGGTGCAGTAGCTCACACACGTAATCCCAGCATTTTGGGAGGCCGAGGCAGGTGGATTACCTGAGGTCAGGAGTTCAAGACCAGCCCGGCCAACGTGGCGAAACTCTGTCTCTACTAAGAAATACAAAAATTAGCCGGGCATGGTGGCATGTGCCTTTAGTCCCAGCTACTCAGGAGGCTGAGGTAGGAAAATCCCTTAAACCCAGGAGGCGGAGGTTGCAGTGAGCCGAGATCACAACACTGAATTCCAACCTGGGTGACAGAGCGAGACTTTGTCCCAAAAATAATTTTTAAAAAATTAATGTAAAGCTGATTCTATTTCAAGAACATAATGAAAATGCAGGCATAAATTAGACATTTTTACATATGAAATCAATGTTACTATATCTAGAAGTTTAAAATATTCTTTTACTGACTTTCACATATATAATACTTAAAATCAGATTCAAGTAGTTCTAAATTAAGTCAATCTTAAAGCGCTACTTACAATCCAGAAGGCAAATTACTAGCTGCAGTGATGCCAAAGGAATACTGCATAGCTTCAACGAGAAGAAAGTCAAACAAGGCTGACAAAACCCAGGAACCCAGCAAAAAGGACTACAAAATAAAACAGCAGAAAAATTAACAGAGATGAGTCTCCTAAAAATAAAGAAAGATTTATTCAGCTAGAATTAGCTCAGAGGTGTGTATGTATTTGTGTGTGGGTGGCTGGGTGTGTGTGTGTGCGTGTGTGTGTTTTGTGCAAGTTGCAGGAAAGGTACTTGAATTTTTTTTGTGCTTATAAGAAAACATATTCTCATTAAGATAATAGAAAACTGCCTGTAAGAAATTTTAGGATTGTGTTTAGTAAGATTTTTTAAAATTACATACATAAGCTAGAAAGAAAGGCTAACAAATGTTGGAAATTATTTTTTATTAAAACAGATTTTTGAAAATGGGCAGAGTAAAACCATATTGCTCAAATGTATTAATATCCATAATTTTTAAGTATGCTGAAGATATATTTCTAACTAAAACACAAACCACTATGTAAAAGAAATTATAATTTTATTAAAGTCAAAGTATTAAAATTTGTATTAGCTATTCACAACTAATACTACACCATTATTCATCATTATTATTATTATGCTAGTGTCTTACACTTTAAAATTTTCTTTGGTTAATGTCCATGTTTCTCAAATCAGATACAGAATTAATTAAAAAGATAATTATGAATAATAACACCAAGTTTAACAAAATAAAACCCATTTAAACAAATTTTTTTTCCACAGCCTAAGTATGGAGTACTTAGTAGCAAGGGCAAAATACATAAAAACTTACTGCAAATTTTCTGCTTCCATATCTTCTTTCAAATATCCTAAAATTATAAATAAGCAGACTACTGCAGAAAGTATCTTTCAAATCAAGGCAAATTATTCTTCCACATATCAACCTCCAAACCTAGATGGGGATTTAAAAAAGAACAATAAACAAGAGTGGTTTGTTCAGGTATGTTCCTTAGCAAATTTATTATGTTTACACTGCCTATTTTGAATACTCTCAACAAAATCATAATGCACACACAGAAGGAAAACTACATATGTATGTTCTCTAAGAAACGAGTTCAAGTCTCTCACAGTAAAAGTTTTTTCCAACAGTAGCACGAAAAGTACTTGCAATTTTTTTTGTGCTTATAATAAGAAAACATACTCTCATTAACCAAAAACTGCCTGTAAGAAATTTTAGGATTGCGTTTGGTAAGATTTTTTAAAAGTATATACATAAGGTAGAATGAAAGGATAACAAATGTTCACTTTTATGCTATTGAATAAGACAGACTTGTATGTAACTGAAAAATAACTTAGGTATAAACTCAAAAATATACATTTCTGAGCTTAATTTTAATCATCAACCTACTTCATAGCAACTATGCACAAAGTAATTTATGGTAACTGCTGCTAAATATGACTCTGTTTGAAATATTAGTTTATTTAAATCATTGTTTCACCCAATTTCTAGTTGCATAAAAAACATATAAGGGGAAATATATATATAAAAAAAGAGCTACTCAACAGCCTATTTTGAGTCTGCTTAAACATTTTTCTGATTTTTAAAGATAATCCCAATGACATTTAACAAACATTCTAATCTTATTTCCTCTTCACAATTACCTTATGGGATAGGTAAAACAAATATTAATCCCACCTTTTCTTTGTATTTTTATTGTAGTAAAACAGATATAATATTTATGATTTTGACTCCTGAGTAAACAATTCAGTGGTATTAAGCAAATTCACAACATTATACAACCATCACCACTATCTATTTCCAGAGCTCTTGATCATCCCAGACAGAAATGCTGTGCTAACTCCCTGTTCCCTCCTGCCTTAGCCGCAGGAAACAATATTCTATTTATGTCTCTATGAGTTTGTTTATACTGGATACCTCATATAAGTAAGATCATATATTTCCCCTTTTACATTTGCTCATTTCACTTTGCATATTTTCAAGTATGTATAAATCTCATTCTCATTTATAGTTGAATAGTATTCTATGGTATATGTATATATATATATATATATACCACGTTTTGTTTATCCATTTATCTGCTGATAATTTGAGTTTCTACCTTTTTGCTATTGTGAATAATGCTGTTGTGAACACTGGTAATATTAACTCCTTTTTTTTTTTTTTTTAAGACAGGGTCTCACTCTACTGCCCAGGCTGCAGTGCAGTGACATGATCACATCTCACTGCAGGCTTATCCTACTAAACTGAATCAATACTTGCATCTCAGCCTCCTGAGTAGCTAGGACTACAGGGATGTACCACCAGGCCCAACTAATTTTTGTATTTTTTGTAGAGATGGGGTTTTGCCACGTTGCTCAGGATGGTCTTGAACTCCTGGGCTCAAGCAATCCATCCACCTGACTGCCTTGGCTTCCCAAAGTGCTGGGATTACAGGCATGAGCCACCACGCCCAGCCAACTCTGTCTTAAGATAAGGAAAAAGAGGCACAGAGAAAGTATTTGTCTAAAGTCATATAACCTGCGCTCTTGCCAACAGAAATAAGAATACAAATGAGAAGTCTGACCATATCAACTGTCAAAACATTTCATATATGTTTCTACTCCAATCAAGACACCAGGCAGAGTCTTTGTCATGATTTTACTGGCCACCAGAGTTCATCTCAGCTGCCAGCCCAGCTGACCTGAGGATGGCTGCCTACCATGCTGTATTGAGGCCATAGCTGGGCTCAAGGAGAAACAGTACCAGAGTCACACTGAAACTTCAGGCTGTATATACATCCATCAATATGATCAATGACGCAGTACACGTGAGAGTACATAGGAAACTGCCAAGTACTTTATCAGCGTCAGATGATGATGACTGTCATCTCTGCAGAACACCAGATTCAAAAACCATAAGAGGCAGCTCCAAGTCCTCTATCCCTATATTTAATATTACAATGAAAATACTCAGGGACAAGCTCTGAGAGCCACTAAGAAAATCTGAGGATTAAGGAAATTGAGTCTTTATAATTACTAAAATACAACAAACTGCATTTCTAGAACCCCCTTTTTTCAGTTAATGAAAATAAAGCTGCTAGCTAGTTTTAAATAATGTATGTGTTGCAATCATGCTCAAGGACACAAAACTGTGAGAGATAGTATAAGAATAAACCACTGCATATTATTATGCAGGTGAATGCCCCCTAAAGACTGATAACTGGCTTGCACTCAGCAAATTACTGCTTCTGCAACTCAACCAAAAGAAAACTGACTGTACCTTTGCATTAATTGCCAAAATCTGGGAGATTCAGAACTTGCAAAATAAAGCCCTGCATCAGCTGCCCCTCTTGGACTTATCCTGGGTTCATCTCAAAGCATGCATCCTGTAGCATACTCCTAAGGGTCTGAAGTTCATGTTACTTCCTGAAGTAAAATGCCCTTCCCTCTCTTCACTGCTAATTCACAGTCACCCCTTCTTTCAGACCAAACTGAAAGCTCACATCCCTCAGACTCTCCAGAGCTATGCCCCAACACCCGTCCCTGCTTCCTTTATTGCCCCCTGAGGATGTCATGAACAACTGTGTCCTAGACTCATGTTCTTACATGTATATGTGTGTTTAGATTTCCCAACAGAACTGAAACTCCCATATCTCTCATGAATACACACTGAGAGCCTCTTAGGTGTTTTAACAGTGGCAATGTGGATGTGGCTATTCCCATTCCTGGAGAGTAGAGTGGTCCTCTTCTAACCAAGCAGGTCACCATCTTTAAAGCACAGATGCCCACAGAGTGGGCTTAGCCAAATGAACCAAATTAACTCCAGAAATTAGGAAGGTACCAACCCAAGGCCCGGGGGCCCTTACATTAGTGATCCTCAAAGCCAGCCATACACTAGAATCCCCTGGGGCTTGTTTTTAAAAAGACGGCAATGTCCAGGTCCCACCACCAGACTCTTTGACTGTTGTTCTGGGGTGAGATAACTGGGTTTATATAAATCTCGATATAAATTATACCTATACGTAAGTGTAGATATGGAGACAGATCTCTTAAGTTTTTCCAAGTGATTCTAATGTGCGCCCAGGGTTGAGAACGACTGCGTTATAGCAACTGAAATAATACAGAAGCTATACTATCTTGTGAGAAATCAGTAATATGGATAAATAACTGAAAGACCTGCACAGGAAGCTGAAGTCAATCTGAGCAATGGTATTAATTACATCACTATGAAGAAAAGGTGCCAGTGTTCAAGAAATTGATTATTATGCTAAAATGGGCTTGTGTTTAGCAAAGAAAGGGTGGCAGTCATACACTAGAATGTTTACTGCCACTCCAATTCATAAACAAGAACCCAGCACCAGCATTTTCAACGAGATCAGTCTAGAAACCTTGAAAACCATAACTTCTGCTCTTTCCCACAGCAGAAACTCAAGAGAAATTTCCTATTTCTTTTAACCATCACTGTAAAAGTATCATAAATTCATAATCTGATACAGCTGACAGAGCCTAGCTCCTGTAAGCAAATATTCAAATTGAGACAAGGTTTTGGCAAAGCTAAGTATGCATACTGGACATTAAAGAAAGATTTAGCATTGTTTTTAATTCCCTTGAAGTTATAAATTGCATTTCTCTAAGTAAAAAGTGAAACTGAAAACAAATGTGCCTAATAAGAGGAAATACTACCATTGCTTCATTATTATCTGCTTTGCTAAAAAATCAGTAAATACAACTAGAAAAGTTTCTCAATGAAATATCAATAATAAATATTTCTTACAAATTGGGGGCTTTGAGGGACTAATAGTAGGAAGAAAAAGCAAATCTAGAAAAAAAAAAAAAACTGTCCTCTCTCTTCTGAGGGGCCAGTGAGGCAGAGCTCACCTGGAAGTCATTCTTGACTGCGTGGAGGTCATACACAAAGAGCTTCTGGCAGTGAGGCAGGAGAAGGGCCAGCAGGAGGGAGAGGGCACTGGGCACCAGCAGAAGGCTCTTCGACAGGGGCGCCTTGTCTGGAGGAAAAAGGAAACCACTTTCAGAATGATTGTTCCTAAGATTTAAAAAACCATATGGGTGAAAAGCAAGAGAATTCACTTTTTTTCATTAAATCAGAATGAAGACAAAGTCCAGAAACTCTGAAATTTAGTTCTAACATCCATTTTCAAACCGTTGACCTGTGGAAGTAAGTGATCAAAAGACGCTGGAAACAAGCAGAATGCACTGGCAGGGCTTCACTGTCAGTTGGCTCTTAAATAAGACCAAGTTTACAGCCAGAACTTCTATAGAAACACCTTTCAGAAAATGGTTACCCAAGTGTAAAGATATAAGAGAAGTAGGTTTTCTGTCAAATCAGCCAGTTAGCTCCTGAGTAGGCCCAAAATTCATATATATAAATAGATTTTTAAGTTTTATTTTGGAATGGTTACATATTAGGTGAACATATTTTGGGAGTACATGTGATAATCTGATACATTCATATAATCACATCCAGAGATGGAGTCTCACTTTGTCACCCAAGTTGGAGTGCAGTGGCATAATCTCAGCTCACTGCAACTTCCATCTTCCAGGTTCAAGGGATTCTCCTGCCTCAGCTTCCTGAGTAGCTGAGATTATAGGCACATGCCACCACACCTAGCTAATTTTCGTGTTCTTAGTAGAGACCACATTTCGCCATGTTGGCCAGGCTGGTCTCAAACTCCTGGGCTCAAGTGATTCTCCCACCTTGCCTCCCAAAGTGCTGGGATTACAGGCTTGGGCCACTACGCCCGGCCTGGGGAACTATTTCTTTAAGCTATGAACACTGAATTATTTTCTTCTAGGTATTCTGAAACATCCGATAGATTAGTGTCAACTACAGACACCCCACTCATCTACTGAACACCAAGTCTATTTCTAAGTGTACGTTTGTACCCATTAATCAACCTCTTTTTATCCCCCTCTCCCTCCTACCCTTCTCAGCCTCTGATAACCACCAGCCTACTCTCTATCTTCATGAGATCCACTATATTAGTTCCCATGTGTGAGTGAGAACGTGCAATCTTTGTCATTTTGTTCTTAGCTTATTTCACTGAACGTGTCTTCTAGTTCCATCCATCCTGCTGCAAATGACAGGATTTAATTCTTTTTTACGGCTGAATAATATTCCTGTGTTATGTGTGTGTGTGTGTGTGTTTTCTTTATCCATTCATCCATTTTTTTTTCCATTCATGCACTGATGGACACTTCAGTTGATTCCACATTTTGGCTGTTGTGAACAGTGCTACAATAAACATGCAGGTGCAGATATCTCTTTGATATACTGATTTCCTTTCTTTTGAATATATATCAAGTAGTGGATCATATACTATTCGAAGAACTTCCATACTGTTTTCCATTGTGACTGTACTAATCTACATTCCCACCAACAGTGTACTAGGGTTCCCCTTTCTCCACATCCTGACCAGCCTCTGCTTGTTTTGGGTTTTTGGGGTTGTTTTGTTTTGTAGAGAGTTTTGCTCTTTCACCCAGGCTGGAATGAAGTGGTGTGATCTCAGCTCACTGCAACCTCCATCCCCCAGGGTTCAAGCGATTCTCCTACCTCAGCCTCCCGAGTCTGGGATTACAGGCGCCTGCCACCACATCCAGCTAATTTTTGTATTTTTAGTAAAGACGGGGTTTCACCATGTTGATCAGGCTGGTCTTGAACTCCTGAAGTCAGGTGATCCACCCACCTCGGCCTCCCAGAGTACTAGGATTACAGGCGTGAGCCACTGCATCTGGAAGCCAGCCTCTGTTACTCCTGTCTTTTTGATAAAAGCTATTCTAATTCTTGGCTCATTGTGAAATATTTGTTAAATAGCTCATTGTGGTTTTGATTTGCATTTCTCTGATGATCAATGATGTTGAGTACATTTTCATATGCCTGCTGGCCAGTTGTATGTCTTATTTTGAGAAATGTCTATTCAGTTCTTTTGCCCACTTTTAAATTGGATTATTTGGGTTTTTGCTATTGAGTTGTTTGAGCTCCTTACAAATTCTGGTTATTAATCCCTTGTTAGATGGATTAATTGCAAGTATTGCAAGTATTTCTCCCATTCTGTGGGTTATCTCTTTGTTGACTTTTTCTGTGCAACAGGAGCTTTTTAGTTTGAGGTAATCCCATTTGTCTAATTTTCCTTTGTCAGCCTGTGCTTTTCAGGTCTTACACAAAAAATCTTTGCCCAGAGCAATGTCCTGGAGCATTTCTCCAACATTTTCTGCTAGTGATTTCATAGTTTCAGATCTTAGACTTCAGTCTTTAATCCATTTCCTTTGATTTTTATATATATTAAGAAATACGGGTCTTTCATTTTTCTGCATATGGTTAGCCAGTTTTACCAGCACAATTTTTTTTTGAGATAGGGTCTCACTCTATTGCTCAGACCGGTGTCCAGTGGCACGATCATAGCTCACTGCAGCCTCAAACTCTTGGGCTCAAGTGATCCTACTACCTCCCTAGTAAGCTGGACCTACAGACACAAGCTACCACACCTGGCTTTTTTTTTTTTTTTTTTTTTTTTTTTTTTTTTTTTTTTTTTTGTAGAGATAGGGTCTTGTCATGTTGCCTAGGCTGGTCTCAAACTCCTAGTCTCAAGTGATCCTCTCACCTCAGCCTTCCAAAGGGCTACGATGATAGACATGAGCCACTGCACCCAACCCCAGCACAAATTTTTTGAAGAGACTGTCCCTTCTCCATTGTATGTTCTTCGCACCTTTGTTGGCTGCAAATGCATGGATTTGTATCTGGTTTTCTAATCTGCTCCACTGGTCTATGTGTCTGTTTTTATGTCAGTATCCTGCTGATTTGGTTACTCTGTAGTATATTTTGAAGTCAGGTAGTGTGATATTTCACCTTGTTCTTTTTCCTCAGGATTACTTTGGCTACTCAGAGTCTTTTGTGGTTCCATATAAATTTTAGGATTTGTTTTTCTATTTCTGTGAAGAATGTCGTTGATATTTTGACAGGATTGCATTGAATCTGTAAATTGCTTTAGGTAGTATTGCCATTTTAACAATATTAATTCTTCCAATCCATAAGCATGGAATACCCTTTCATTTTTTGTATGTTCTTCAAGTTCTTTAATCAGGGTTTATGATAGTTTTCCTTGCACATATATTTCACATCTTTGGTTAAATTGTTCCTAGGTGTTTTGTTTTTAATAAATTAAAAGAAGCTAAAGTGTTAACACTGCTGTCTGCAGTGGCCTCCTGAGATTTTCCACCATGAGTACAATTGGAGGCCAGGTCAGTTTTCCAGGAGAGCCTAGTGTAACCTATGCCTTGCACTAAAGCAGTCACAGCCCTCTTTCTCCTTGATCTAATCATTTACATATTAAGTATGAAAGAATTTTACTACTGAGGTTATTTTAGAAACTATAAATGTCTTCTCTCTTCCCTCTGATATGAGAGAAAAAAAGAAGCAAATATGTCTTCTTCTAGCTCACTTTTTTTCCCAATACAACAAAATGTTAGCTTTTACCTACTCAGGAACATTTCCTCCAAGTAGGCCATTTAATCAAAACGTGCACTATTGTGAGACATCTAGGTAGCCTCTTCTCTCCCTCCTGGTCTTCCTTGGTTCCACCTTTGTGTTTACGTGCCTTCCTCTCATAGACCCTGAAAACAAGCCCCTGAAGCTACCTGCTGAGCTAATCCATGGGGCAGAACAAGCACTATGAGAAGGCAAAGGACCTGGGGCCCAGAAGACTTGGGCTTGAACCCTCATTTTCACACTTATTGATGCTTGTCATTGGACACAACATCTAATCTTTCTGAGCTTCAGTCACCTCATCTGACCTAATTCTCAGGGTTACACTAAGAATGAAGTGAGGTAATGCATGTAGAAATGGCTAGCACAGGGTCCGGCCTATGATGGGAGCTCAGAAATATAAAGTGAATCTAAATCTAGGAAAACCACTAAATTAACATGTATTCCTTGGAAATAATTATTTCATATAATAACCCTGTAATATTCATAGTATCAAAAGACTAGTCTTGAGAACTCAAGTGGTACCAGCAGATTTGGTTACAAAAACATGGAAGAGATTTCCATCAAATAATGAAACACTTAAGCTTCATGAAGAACCAAAAACATTGCCTATTTTCTCTTAATACAGTTGTATTCTCCCATCCTTTTATTGTGAAAAAGTTTACAATTAAGACTTACACTGGGAGTTACATAATGATAATTTTGATAATTCTGTCATTGCTTTTATATTTCTTAGCTGGCATTCTGTCTTCATTCTTCTTGTATCTCAATATCACTCTACACTCATGGATTTTTACTTAGTCAGTGTGTTACAATCAGCTGCATTCTTTTTCCAACATTCAAACTGCCTGGGTGGAAGCCCTCTGACCAGCTCCTTGTGGCCTTTCAACCATGGCCCTCCATGCCTGCTCTGGCTGCCCCACCAACGCATTTCGTCCTTGCTTTAGGCTCACCTGTACTCCCCCTGCCCAAGACCTAGAATTTTTCTAAAGATCCCTGTTAGGGAATGGGGAATGTTGGGGAATGGTCTTCAGAAACAAAATCTGAGGCTGGGTGCTGTGGCTCACACCTGTAATTCCAGCATTTTGGGAGGCTGAGGCGGGTGGATCACGAGGTCAGGAGTTCAAGACCAGTCTGGCCAACCTAGTGAAACCCTGTCTCTACTAAAAATACAAAAATTACCCGGGCATGGTGGCATGTGCCTGTAGTCCCAGCTACTCAGGAGGCTGAGGCAGGAGAATCACTGGAACCCGGAAGGTGGAAGTTACAGTTAGCCAAGATCACGCTATTACACTCCAGCTTGGGCAATAATGTGAGACTTCATCTCAAGAAAAAAAAAAAAGAAATCAAATCTGGGTACTAGATGTGCTCAGTATAATTTTGTATCCCAATGCTTCTAGCTCTTTCAGTAATCAGTGCTAGAAAATATACCTTTGAAATCATGATTCATGATGATATTTCCAATTCAAATTCAACAATTTAACACTCCAGTACTCTTTTCTTTTTTTAAGATAGGGTCTCTTGTATAGCCCAGGCTAGAGTGCAGTGGCATGATCTCAGTTCACCGCACCTCCACCTCCTAGGCTCACGCAGTCCACCTGCCTCAGCCTCCCAAGTAGCTGGGATTATGGGGGCAAGGCACCATGTCCGGCCATTTTTTATTTTTTTATTTTTGTAGAGACAGGGTTTTCCCATGTGACCCAGGATGGTCTTGAACCCCTGAGCTCAAGTGATCTGCCTGGCTCAGCCTCTCAAAGTGTTGGGATGATAGGCGTGAGCCACCATGCCTGGCCTACAGTGCTTTTTCTTAAGCTCTTTGCATTTCTGTCTTTTCTCTCTTAAATATTAATAGTTACCTGCTTGCTTTATCCTTGGTTATACATAAAGTAATTTTAATATTATAATATCAGATCATTATAAACAATAAATTGTTTATTAAGCCCTCTAGGCAAAGTTTAAGATATCTTAGAAGGTTTTGTTTTTGTTTTGGTACTTAGAATGTGTGTGTACACATATATCTCCACTAAGGATGAATGGAGTCCTGTATTCAAAAGCTACTTGAAATAATTCTTTTCCCTGGTGGTTATAATACAGAAGTTTGTTTATTTCTGTTTACATTCAATGTTAAAGTTTGCTTCTTTCTCCATTACAATTTTTGAACGTTAAATATTTACATTATTCAAAAACCAAAACTATGAAAAACAAAGTTTTACTTTCACTTCAGTTATTTATCCCCTCTATCCCATACCCCTCAACCCACTCCCATAGATACACACTTCTAATAGTTTCTAGCTTAACTCCCAATTTTCTTTTTTAAAAAACAAGTAACACACATGTTAACTTATATATATACATACACGTAGACATGGTACAAAAATGCACATACTGGCAGTTCCTCATTTCTGCATAGCTCTGATAGGCACAGACTTCACTTACCATAATTTGGTAAAATAACACCAGCTCTTCAGTATATAAATCACTATGTCAGTAAGGTGTGTACTACAATCAGTGACCAATTATATATGTCACTTCTCTCCAAGTCTGTCAGTGACTGGTCACTGGGCAGCTGTTATTCCATTCATGCACAGACACCAAAGCATATGTGCTGCTTCATCTTCCAATGATAAATCCATGTGAAATTTTACAAAAATAGACCATGAAAAGAGGGAACTAGTCAATAAAGATGAAAGTATACAACAAAGAGGGCCAGGCATGGTGGCTCACATCTGTAATCCCAGGACTTTGGGAGGCCGAGACAGGCGGATCACTTGAGGTCAGGAGTTCAAGACCAGCCTGGTCAACATGGCGAAACCCCATCTCTATTAAAAATACAAAAATTAGCTGGGCACGGTGGCACACCTGTAGTCCCAGCTACTTGGGAAGCTGAGGTGGGAGACTCATTTGAACCCAGGAAACAGAGGCTGCAGTGAGCCAAGATCATACCACCGCACTCCAGCCTGGATGACAGAGAGAAACTCCATCTCAAAAAAAAAAAAAGTATATAGCAAAGAAACGAAAAGTAATAGTGCTGAAAGTGAAAACTGAATCAAATGTTATAAAAGAAATGTTAAAAAGATTATAAAAGAAATAACCACAGGAATGCTGACACTGCCACCATTCAAGAGACTCTAGATGGACAGCCAGGGAAACCCAGTGAAAGTCAACTTATCAACAGGAAGGTGACTGTGATAGTCAGAATACTGGTTCCCCAAGGAGGTCCACATCCTAATTCTCAAAACCTGTGATTATGTTGGGTTACACAGCAAGGGGGAGTTAAGGTTGCAGACAGAATTGAGGTTGCTAATCAGATGTCCTTGAGATGAGGAGATTATCTAAGATATCCAGCTGGATCCAGTGTAATCATAAGAGTCTTTTTTTTTTTTTTTGAGACAGAGTGTCACTCTGTCACCTAGGCTGGAGTGCAGTGGCACAATCTCAGCTTTCTGTAACCTCTGCCAACTCTCAGGTTCAAGCAATTCTCATGCCTCAGCCTCCCAAGTAGTTGGGACTACAGGCGCATGCCACCATGCCCAGCTAATGTTTCTGTATTTTTTGAAAAGACAGGGTTTCACCACGGTGCCCAGGCTGGTCTCAAACTCCTGAGCTCAGGGAATCTGCCTGCCTCGGCCTCCCAAAGTCCTAGGATTACAGGCATGAGCCACTGTGGCTAGCCATATTTCTTTTGCTTTAAAACTTCACATTTGTGATAATTTGTTAGAGAAGCAATAGTAAACTAAAATAGTGATTGTGATGACCCAGAGGAAGTGATGCTGGCAAAAATCTACACATTAAGGAAACTCTCAGAAATACTTCATTACATTGAAAGCAGAGAGAATAAAATAATGGATACTTAGCCAGATTCAGAAAGGTGTATGACAATTCACAAGGTATTACGATAGGTACTCCCCATTAAGTCACACAACAGGAAGAAGGCAAACACTGTTCAAACTGCTCTTGATAAGTTTCTTACAAAGAAATAAAACAGTTTCTCAATGTCTCTAATGTTTTTAATAAATTACAGTATACTGTTTTACTATTTTTTCATTTCCCTATGATTTATAAGAGAACTAAAGTTTTAACAAAGCATTCTTTCAACAAAGATTTTTAAAAGTCATGGAACAATCCAAAATTTCTCCATTGATTATTAAAATAGTTTTGCCTGGTTTCAACTTGCACGGTCATTTTTATGGTCCTGAATCATCTTGCAAAGCAAGGAGTGTGTGAGCGCGCGCGCATGCATGCATGCGTGCATGCGCATACTCTTTCCTAAAACAAGGCTGCAATGTGGTCACTTCTCTAAGACCTTCAAGCTCAAATGACAAGTCTCTGACCTTGGCTGTCTAGACCTCCCCACATTCTGGGCCTTCTGCCTCTCCAGCACAACCTCCATTGCTTTGTTCTCAGGAGCCTTTGCTGCAACCAAATTGCACAGCTCGCTAACTCCTGAACATGTTGCTTTCTGTTTCAATGCCTCTGGAAAATTTTTCCAGACTTAAATCCCCAAATACCATCAATGCCTTCCTTATTAGCACAGATACTCCCTTATCTAAATCTTATGCAGCCTTCAAATTACAGTTGTTTCTACTTTCCTCCATCAGCCTGAGTGAACCATTTTAGCCTAAAGGGTTTTTCCCCAACTCTTCACCCTTGTTCCCACACACTACTATGATCAGCCAGGGTTTGTACAGTTTTGCTATCCTCACTACAATAAAGATTCCTGAAGGGAAGCCACATGCCTTACTCTTTTCTACATCCACCATAAAGCCTAGTACCGTCCCTTGCACAGATGAAACATCCAGATAATAGCCAAGATCACAGAAAAGCCTCATTGATGGGGACATTCTCAGATTCTGTGAGGTGCACCTTCATCTTAATCATAAGAAATTCCCTGGGGGCGAATTTACCAGTTACAGTTGACACTGTGGTTATTGTACTTGTTTAAGCATATAAAAATAGCCCAACTATTTCCTCTCTGGTCAGGTCTTGTAAGCATCTAAACTGGAACCACTAGTAAAGTGCTTGCATACTTTCTTCATGACCAAAATGCAAACAAGGCTCCATGGAATCTAAAATCTAACCAAGTTCCTCATTGCCTAGTAATTTAAGAGTGGAGGACAGCACCATGGCTATGAGCCTAAACAACCTGAATCCTATATTGAGCCATTTTAGCCTCATTTTCCTCACCTGTAAAATGGAGATGAGACCCTACCTCAAAAGTGTTATGAGAAGAAAATGAAATGAAGAATGAAAATAGGGGCTGCTTGGTGGCTCACGCCTATAATCCCAGCACTTTGAGAGGCCAAGGCGGGTGGATTACCTGAGGTCAGGAATTTGAGACCAGCCTGGCCAACATGGTTAAAACCCCGTCTCTACTAAAAACAGAAAAATTAACCAGGTGTGTGGGGAGGCACCTGTGATCCCAGGTATTCAGGAGGCTGAGGCAGGATAATCGCTTGAACCCGGTAGGTAGAGGTTGCAGTGAGCTGAGATCATGCCATTGCACTCCATCCACCCTGGGCGACAGAGCGAGATTCTGTTTCAAAAAAAAAGAAGAATGAATATAGGGCATACTGCTCCTACCACAAGTACCATCACAACACCCCAGGTTTCCTGCATTAAAGGCAAGCTCCTTTGTGACTCTGACAGGACTGAAGATGGAGCAGGGGTAATGTAAGTGCAAGGGGCAGCTTGATTCAGGTTTCCTTCAACTTGGGTTTCCGCCTCTCCTTTGTGCAGTGGGCTCCATCACTCCTCCTCTTCCTTGCCAGCTTCTGAGCAACTCAACATGACTGAAGAAAGTCACACAGCTGAGGTACAAGATTTTACCATAAATTATTGGTCTCAAATCTCAAGGTGACACTCCACTGACGAGCATTTCCACTGATTTTTCTCTAGTATGTCCGCTCTACAACTTCTTATGTCACACCATCTCTTCCCTTCTCCTCAAATCTCCTGAATTCACACTCTCAACTTGAATACCAAACTCCCAACACATCACTAAATGAATAAATGAATGGTTTGCTTTGATATTCTCATTATCTAAATATGAGTTGGCATCCAAGGTATATCATGCATTATTCTAGGTCCTGAGGCACAGCAATAAACTGTGGACAAAGTCCCTAGCCTTGTAGTTTAGTCTAGACAGGAGAGAAAAACAACAAACAAAACAAAGTAGACATACATTATGTCAGATGGAAATAAATGCTACAAAAAATGAAGGAAAATTAAACCTGTGGCTTTGTTATTCACCATGTATTTCCTTTCTCTTCCCAAACACATGGTAGGACTGCTCCCTACCCCCACTCCCAAATCAAGTGAGGCATGGCAATGTGACTTGCTCTGGCCAAGTAAATGAAAGCTGTCATTTCCAGGAGGACTCTTTAAGAGTCAGGGAATCATTCTTGCTCTTTTCACCTGCCAGTGTGCAAGATGGTGGCTATCAGCCAGCACCCAGGGCTGACGACAGTGTGAAGTGGACCCCTCCCAAGAAACTGGCAATGGAGATGGAATACCAGTGAGATGAAAGCCTTGTTATCTCATGTTCCTGTTATTTCAGAGTTGTTGGCTAGTGCAGCATAACTCAGCTCACTGCTGGTGGGGAAGAAGGGGTGCCATCTTATCCAGCGTGGTTAGAGAAGACCTTCTTGTAAGGTGGATTTGGGCAGATACCTGAAGACGAGACGTAGGCCTTGCAGATATCTGAGAAGGGTGATCGTGGCAGAAGTAAAAGCAAGTACAAATGCTTTGAGGTGAAAACATGCTCAACATGATTAAGAAATGATAAGGCTGCCAACTGGCTAAAAGCAGAATAAGCACAAGGCAGAAAGGGAGGGAGCTGAGGTCAAAGAAGTGGCGGTGCAGGGAATAGTCCAGAGGGCTACAGGCCATTATGAGGACTTTAACCTTTCTTCTAGATGTGACAGGGTGCTTTGGGGAGGACTAAGTTGAGGAATAACATGATAGAACATGTTTTTAAATGATCATTTTTGTTGCTAAATTGAGAAGAAACTACAGGAAGGCAAGGGTGGAAGATAGGAAACCAATTAGGAGGCTGTTAGGGAATCCAGGGAAGAGAGGAGGATACTCGAACCAGCAGGGTAGAGGTGGAGATGAAGAGGGAGGCCGGAACTGGGATATGCTGTGAAGGTACTGGAGGCAGGATATGCTGACTGACTGGGTGTATGGGCAGATGGAGAAGTCAAGAATAAAACTAGCTTTTATTCTGAACAACTGAAAGAAGTGTTGGCAGTTACTGAGACGGCCCTGACTGAGTTACTGAGATGTTGTCTTTCCCACCTATAAGATCTGGGCCCATCTTGCAAAATGCTCCCCCAAACTTTCATCTGCCAGGTCTCTCTCCTCTCTATCAGTGCCATTCAAAGTAACCAGTCTGCAAAGTGTTACCAGTTCAGTGAGGTCAGAGTTTGTGTCAAATGTGAATCAACACACTGCCTCCTTCAGGAATGAAGTCCTGCTATGAAAAAATATTTCAACTAAACATGTGCTCTGCTCAAATATCTCCTTATACTTTGTCCTGCTTTTTTTCATAGCACTTAACAGTGGATTTAATAGTGATTTATTGACTTTATGATTCAAATTGATACACCATTATTTTCAGTGCCACTAAAAAACAAATACTGCCAAATATAATTCTAAGATATCATCAATTATAAGGCACATTCCAATTATAGAATCATTAAAATGTGGGAACAAACGCCTTTTAGAATCAAGGAAATATGTTTCTTGGTCTACTGTCCATCCCCCTGCCTTCAGTCTCCACTAGAACACAAGCTCCTTTAGGGCAGCAGCTCTGTCTGGTATGTTCCCTATTGCAGCATCCCTCATACCTCTAATCGGACCTGGCAGATAAAGGCAGTCAAGAGTGTTTGTTAAAAAAAAAAGGAGACTGATGTGTAAGAGGTGCTCAAATACTGGGAGGAGCAACCCAAGTGTCCACTGGCAGATGAATGGCTAAATGGGTAAACAAAATGTGTCATACACATATAATGGAATTTAATTCAGCCTTAAAAAGGAAGGAAACTGTCACATGAACAACATGCACGAACCTTGAGGACATTATGCTACATGAAATCAGTCACAAAAAGATAAATATTATACGATTCCATTTATTTGCAGTACCTAAAGCAGTAAAATTCACAGAGGCAGAAAGTAGAATAGTGGTTGCCAGAGGCAGAGTACAGTGGTGGGTGGGGGAATGAGAAGCTGTTTAATGGGTACAGAGTTTCAGTTCTGCAAGATGAGAAGAGTTACAGACATTGGTTGTACAATATGAACATACTTAATACTACTGGACTATACACAAAAATAGTTAAGATTGTATATTTTATATTAGGTACATTTTACCCCAATTAAAAGTTAAAACTAAATATAAGCAAATACTTACTGAACTAATAACTGACCCTATTTACACAACCATTTTAATTCTGTCCAGGACCAAACAAACCCCTAAAAATACAGATCTGATAATTACCATTAAGTATTCCCCTCAAGATGAGCAGAAATCAGACCTCAAAAACCTATGTGGAAAGCAGTAATACACAAATATCCAAAAAGTTGCACATCACAGGATAAGTATACAGTATCATCATGGACAACAAGATTCACTGATCAACTCAAGATTTATACTTTTACTACATAAAAATTTTACCTCAAAAATAAAACTTCAAACAATTATTAAATTCTGGTTAAAAACAATGCTCATTTAAGTGTTTAAAGAAAATGTGACTATAATCTACTGTGTAATGCATTTTAAAAAAATAATATGGTACTGACCAAATAAATAAAGGGACAGATATTTGCTAAAGCAAACACAGTAAAATGATAATTATTGAATTAACATTTTAATTAGGTGGTGGGTATATGGGTGTTCAGTGTACCACTCTTTCTCTTTGTGGCATGGTTGAAATTTTTCATAATTAAAACATTGGGGGAGAGAGATCCAAGATGGCCAATTAGCAACAGCTCAGGAATGTAGCTCCCAGTGAAAGCGCAGAGAACGAGTGGACGCCGCACTTTCCGACGAATTTTTATTGCCCACAGACAGGGAGATTCCCAGGAGAGGAGCCACACGGGTCACCAGCGCGACTCTTTTGGCCGGCGCGGCTGTTTTGCCGGCGCCCCAGCACGGTGCCTCTCGGTGCGGAGTATACGGACGGACGGGCTCGGCTGGTCCCATCCCCACAAGGAAAACAGCAATTGGAAGTGCTGAGGACTGAGAGTTTCACAGCAAGCACAGCGAACCCAGGAAGGTCTGGCTCTGTGGGGAACGGGCATCCGCCAAAGGAAAACTAAGAAACAGAAAAAATTCATCACCGGGCAGAGAGAGATCCAAGATGGCCGCGTAGCAGCAGCTCAGGATTGTAGCTCCCAGTGAAAGCACAGAGAGCGAGTGGATGCCGCAATTGCAGGCGAATTTTTGATGCCCACAAACTGGGAGATTCCCGGGGAAGGAGCCACCCGGGCCGCCAGCGCGACTCTTTTGGCCGGCGCAGCGCTTCTCGGTGCAGAGCATACGGGACTGGGTGCCCTTTTAGTCGGGCTCAGCTGGTCCCATCCCCACAAGGAGAACAGCAATTGGAAGCGCTGAGGACTGAGAGCAAGCACAGCTGAACCCGGGAATGCCCAGCTCTGTGGGGAAGGGGCGTCCGCCAAAGGAAAACTAAGAAACAGAAAAAACTTCATAACCAACAAGCCAGACGTCCACTCAGAGACCCAATCTGAAAGTCGGCAATTACAAAGATGACAGGTAGATAAATCCACAAAAATGGGAAGAAACCAGTGGAAAAAGGCTGAGAACACCAGAAATCAGAATGCCTCTCCTCCTACAGGGGATTGCAGCTCCTCATCAGCAAGAGAGCAAGGCCTGACAGAGGATGAGTGTGATGAACTCACAGAATCAGGCTTCAGAAGGTGGATAATAAGAAACTTCTGTGAGCTAAAAGAACATGTTCTAACCCAATGCAAAGAAACTAAGAACATTGAAAGAAGATTTAACGAAATGCTCATGAGAATGGACAACTTAGAGAAGAATGTAAGTGAATTGATGGAGCTGAAAAACACAACACGAGAACTTCACGAAGCATGCACAAGTTTCAACAGCTGAATTGACCAAGCAGAAGAAAGGATATCAGAGGTCAAAGATCAACTCAATGAAATAAAACGAGAAGGCAAGATGACAGAAAAAAGGGGAAAAAGGAATGAACAAAGTCTCCAAGAAATATGGGACTATGTGAAAAGACCTAATCTACGTTTGATAGGTGTACCTGAATGTGAC
>PVKP010001866.1:0-134737 GCA_004027715.1 Plecturocebus donacophilus
GTGGCAGAATTCTACTTTAAATGTTACAGCAAAGTTTGCTAGTTCTTGGTCTACTGGAGTGGAATCCCTACTAACTAGGAAGAATATCACAGGCTGCTGTAGAATCCTGATAAACACAGGGAAATAAGGCTTTGGATTAAGCCAGAGGCAGTAAGAATGGAGAAAAGAGTTAAAGAAAACATTGGGGAGTCTTTAATTCAAGAAACATTTGTTGAATTCCCACTGTCTTCAGAAAAGAAAGAATAAAAGTTAGTGATCTCATGTCTGCATGACTTTGAGAATGCTGTTAATGACCACTAATCTAGTTAACAAGGACGAGTTGGCAGAGGGCCATTTGTTGCAGAAAAGGGTAGTGGATTTCATGAAGGTTGATCTGGGAGAACATTAGACAGATGGAAATATCGGGCTGGAACTCAGTTGTGAAGCCAAGTGCAGACAAGCTGGAGGGTTGTCACAGTTTTAAAATCTAAATAGGCCAGGCGTGGTGGCTCACACCTATAATCCCAGCACGTTGGGAGGCCAGGACAGGCGGATCTGGAGGTCAGGAGTTCGAGACCCGCCTGGCCAAAATGGTTAAACCCTGTCTCTACTAAAAACACAAAAATTAGCCAGGCATAGTGGTGTGCACCTGTAATCTCAGCTACTTGGGAGGCTGAGGCAGGAGAATTGCTTGAACCCGAGAGGTGGAATTTGCAGTGAGCCAAGATCACGACATTGCACTCCAGCCTGGGCGACACAGAGAGACTCCATCTCAAATAAATAAATAAATAAATAAATAAAAATATAAAAGGCTGAGAGCCAAAGACTGCACCATAGGGAACTTTTACTAACTGACAGTGAAAGGAAGAAAAATAATATTATGTAAGAATGGTTGCGTTTAAGGAAAGTTGAGGCCAAAAAGTGTAGCCTCCCAAATGGAGAGGAAGAGAGCTAGCCTTTACTGAGCATGGGGTTTCAGTATTTTTTTAATTGATTTTATTTTTTTGTAATCAATTTTTTAATTGATTTGAGATTTAGCAACCATGCTGAATTCTCTTAAATCTAATATTTTTCTGTTGATACTATCTTCCAAAGAAGTAACACTTTTCTCACCTCTCTTCTAACCTTTATATTTTTTATTCCTTTTTCTCATCTTGTGACTGAGCCCTGTTATACTGTGTTGCACAGCAGTGATGATAGTGGACATCCTCATCTTGTATAAGACTGAAAGGAAAGCTTTTGTAGTTTATTTGTTAAACGTCATCCTTACTGCATCATTTTTATTTGTCAAGTTAAGGAGGATCTCCTTTATTCCCAACTTTCTGATTTTTTGAAAGTCAGACATAAGTGTTATACCTTATCAGATGCTTTTGAGCATGTGAGATCAACTTTGATTTTTTTCCTTTGAGACCATGAGTGTAGCAGATTGTAGTGTTGACTTTTCTCGCATTTAACCATCCTGTATTCCTGGGATAAATCTTGCTTGATTACAATCTATTCTTTTAAAAATACTCTCTAGGAATCAGTTGTTGAGTATTTCATTGAAGTTTATAATCTATAGTCGTAGGTGAAAAATGAGCCCATGTATTATTTTCTTCTATCTTTATTTGTTGGAAACTAAGTTATGTTAGTCTCATAAAGTGATTTGGGAGCCTTTCCCTCTTTTTCTAATGTCAGAAAAAAAAATATGAGATAGGGATTATCTTTTCCTGAAAGTTTGGTCAAATGTTCCATAAAACTGGATCTGGATTACTGTTATTGAACTATATTTTCTGGGCCAAAATGGTGCCAGAATTTTGGCAGAGATTTGTCCTTTTTGCCTAGGTTTTCAAAATCATAGGCATAAAGCTATTTATAATCCTCTTTTATTTGTTTAACCTTTTTGTGTAAGTCTATTTTCATTCTAAAGTTTATTTTCATCATCTTGATCAGGCTTGCCAGAGGTTTGTCTATATTAATTGATTTTATTCAAAAAAGAAGTTTTTGTTTTTAATTTTTTTGGTTGTATTCACGTCCTCTGTTCTGCCCTTTATTTCCTTTCTTCTTTCCTTCCTTCGGATTTACTCTGTTTATTTTAATACTTAGCAAGTGTGTTTCAGTCTTTGCTTTTCCATAAATGTATTTAAAGCAACCGGTTTCTATCTTAGTATAATTTTACTCTGTTGCATTTTTTATATGCAGTGCTTTGTCATTCATCTCTAAGTTTGTCATAGTATTCTTTATAATGTTCGTGATTTCAATAACCAAAGGTTATTTTACAGTTTAATTGTTTGTTTCTAGTCCATTCAGTCTAATTAAACATAGGATTAGAGGAACTTTTTTTAAGGATATGTTTCAGGATTCTAATCTTTTGCATTATAATAAACATATCCTGATGGACTGAAATTTGATTAGGCTTCCTTTGAAGCACAATCTGTTTTTGTAAATGTTCTACATGTCTTGAAAAAGAATGTGTATTCACTGTTGGGTAAAATTTTTCTTTATGTATTTGAGTTTTTTGCATCATTCAAGTCTTTTACCTTTGCTTAGCTACTGATTGCTGAAAAGAGTATGCTACTTGTTGATTTACCTATTTCTCACTGTAGTTTTACCGGTTTTTACTTTTCATATTTATAAGCTGTATACTCAGGAGTCCATATATTCATGATCATTGTATTTTATTGATCAGTTATTCTTTTTTATCAGGATCCTTCAATGCTTTCTTTTTTTTTTTCTATAAAAACTGCATTAAAAGCCAAGAGACTTTTTCCCATTTTATATGTACCTGTGTTTTGTTTTTCTTTCTTCCTTCCTTCCTTCCTTCCTTCCTTCCTTCCTTCCTTCCTTCCTTCCTTCCTTCCTTCCTTTCTTTCTTTCTTTCTTTCTTTCTGTTTTTTGAAGGGGGGCAAGGTATGGCTCTGTCACTCAGGCTAGAGTACAGTGGCAGAGTCTCGGCTCACTGCAGCCTCTGCCTTTGGGGTTCAAGCAATCCTCCCACCTTAGCCTCCCAAGTAGCTGGGACTACAGGCACATGCCACCATATAGAGACAGGGTCTCCCTATATTGTCCGTGCTTGTATCAAACTCCTGGTCTCAAGTGATCCATCTATCTTTGGCCTCCCAAAGTGCTGGGATTACAGGCATGAGCCACTGTGCTTGGCCAGGATTTTTTTAAATCTAGTGTCTCTTGGTTGGTGAGCCTGTTTATGTTTCTTGTGATGACTCTTGTAGTTCTGCTGTCTTCTTTCATGTTTTTAGTTCATTCTTTCCCCAGTCCTTTTTTGCCTTACTTTAGAAGGGTAAATTTCCTTCTGTATGTATGAAAATTCACATTTTATTTTTATTCTTCCTAGTTATTTTTTTTTTTCTTCGAGACAGAGTTTCGCTCTATTACCAGGCTGGAATGCAGTGGCACGATCTTGGCTCGCTGCAACCTCCGCCTCCCGGTTTCAAGCGATTCTCCTGCCTCAGCCTCCTAAGTAGCTGAGACTACAGGCATGCGCCACCACACCTAGCTAATTTTTGTATTTTTAGTAGAGATGGGGCTTCACCATATTGACCAGGATGATCTCCATCTCTTGACCTTGTTGTCCGCCCGCCTCGGCCTCCCAAAGTGCTGGGATTACAGGTGTGCACCACCACGCCCGGCCTCTTGGTTTATTTTTTCTGTTACTGTCAGTATCTGTATCTTTCCCTGCAAAGCCACACTGTTCTCTTGTCTCCCCCATCTTTCTCCCTTCATTTGCACACCATACCCCATGCCCACCATGGTGAAACCATCTAGAATTTTAGTTCTGGGTCATTTAGAATATACATGGGATGGTGAATATATTCCTTATTGCAACAACAGTGATCTTCACTGAGATACATTGTAAGTTTTTCAACCTTAGTTTCCACATGCAGGATCTTATAACATCCTGCTAGATTGACTTTTCTTTTTCCAGGAATGCTTGAGGAATGGGAATCTAGGGGGTCTTGAAGTGGTAAGCTTTTGGCCTTGAATTACTAAGAATATCTTTTTTTTTTTTTTTTGTCACATTTAAATGATAGCTTGGATGGATTAAAAATTGAAGGCAAAAAACTTTGACATGATAAGGCTTTGGAAATACGACTTCATTTTCCACTTGTATCCTTTGTTGTCATTAAGAACTCTGATGCCGTTTAGATTTGTGTTCCATTATATGGGATATGTACTTTTAGAATTTTCACATTGATAATTGAAAGTTTTACAGTGATTTCTCTTCAATGTGTGTTTTTCCTGTTAGTGTGGTACCTGTGAGGTCTTCTAATCTTCTTTAACTTAAAAAAATTCTTAGTCATTTCTTAAATTACTTACTCTTGGTTTTCTTTTTATGGAATTTCTAGTATATAGATCCTGACACATCTCTTTCCTTGTGTATTTCCTGTCTACTTCATGAAACCTCTGGAAAAAAATCTTCCAGCTCCTGAATGCATTCTTGCTCCTCAGCCTATGTATTGAACTCTTCATTTCCACAATTATACTTTTGTTCATAGTATTTCTGGTTGTTTCTCTTTATGCTTGCTCATTTCAATCTCCCTGTGTGTATTTTTGGGGACATTTTAATGCATACGTTCCTACTCTGTCTGGTTCACTGATTCTCCCTGGAAGGACAGGTCTTAGGTCACCATGTGTAGTAGATGCTGCCTTCCTTAGTGGTCTTGTTTGATTCTCTGTGAGCTCTTCTTGCTTCGACCACAGGGACCCTCCTCTAGTGCCTCTGCTTCAGACATTGTTTCTCCTGAGTGTATCTCCCTGACTTGTCACCTTTTTACCCTTGTGCTGTGAGGGAACAGGCAAGGAGTGGCAGAGTGGTCTGTGAACCTCCATCCTGCTGTTTGGCATTTTGATCCTCACAGGAGGCTGGAACCGGCCACAATCTGCCAACTGTAATATGGAGGAAAGAAAAAAGGACAAGTGGTTTTTTCCCAACCTCTCCTCCGCCTACAGTAGAGGCGTTTGCCTGCCATTTTATCCCCATTCCAAGACCCTCAGTTTCCCCAGGAATTTGTTCCAGTTTTGGTTTAGTTTCTCAAATTTGTCAGCTGTCCTTCTGAGAACCTCTGTCCTCTCAGTTTGCGTTCTGGGACTGTGGCAGAGCACAGTGGCTCATGCCTATAATCCCAGCACCTTGGGAGGCCAAGGTGGGAGGATCGCTTGAGCTCAGGAGTGTTTGAGACCAGCTTGGGCAACACAGTGGGATCCCGTCTCTACAAAAAATCAAGAAAGAGGCTGGGTGGCACACACCTGTGGTCCCAGCTACTTGAGATGCTGAGGTGGGAGGATCATTTGAGTCAGGGAGGTTAGGCTGCAGTGAGCTGTGACTGTATCAGTGTGCCCCAGCCTGGGCAACAGAGTGAGACCCTGTCTCTAAATAAATAAATAAACATAAAAATAGATTCTGGGAGCATGCCCGCAACTCATGCCCATGTGTGGTCTTGTCGGGAGCCATAGTAGATGCCTTATTTTGAAATAATATTATTTTCTTCTGTTTCTGGTTAGAAAATTTTAATTTGCATTTATTGTAGTAATTTTGGAAAATACAAAAATCTCAGAGAAGAGGTTAAAAATTGTGCGAATCCTAACATTAAGAGCTAACTATTTGCAGCCTGCTTTTCTGCTCTTTCTGATGAACTGTAGAGGGAACTTCCTTAGGTCATTGTGCATTCTACTACATGACATTTGATATCTGCCTGGTGGTCTGTCATGTGGCTATACCATGAAATGTTTAACTCTTTCTCACTGTTAGACATTTAATGGTTTCAAACTTTTTTTCCCTGAAAAAAATCTTATTTCAAACAGTTGTACAGCCTGCCCAGAAAGAGGGCCCAGGGCACAGATTAAAAGTGCTAATACCAATAGAACAAAACAACCAGCACCTGTTGGAAAGATCCCATGAATATATTGGCAGGAACTAGCAAGCACTTCTCATTATTGGAACCGTGGCCTTTCTGGCCCTGGAAATCAAATTAATGGATTTGCTTGTGGCTTGTGAACCTGTACTTGAACACTACATTTTGTATTATGTAGGTTTGAAAAGGCAACGTTATAGTCCTGTTATTTCAATAGCTTCTTGGCTATTCTGCCTCGCTTCAGGGGTACACTTGAGTTTTAGATGTGAAATTCCCCAGCGCAGTATAGCAAAAGCTACATATACCTGGACATTAGGGCTTAGTTATATTATTTATTTTTCTTTTGAGACAGTCTCATTCTGTTGCCCAGGTTGGATTGCAGTGGCATGATCATGGCTCACTGCAACCTCAGACTCTCCAGGCTCAGATGATCCTCCCACGTCACCCTCTTAAGTAACTGTGCAGTGTACCAGCACACCTGGCTTTTTTTTTTTTTTTTTTTTTTTTTTTCGTAGAAACAGGGTTTTGCCACGTTGCCCAGGCTGTTCGCAAACTCATGAGTTCAAGTGATTCACCCACCTCAGCCTCCCAAAGTGCTGGGATTACAGGCATGAGCCACCACGCCTGGCCTGGTTAGTTTATAATAGTATGTGATACTGATGTTCTTACAAGGCCAAGATTTGAAGCATGGAAAATTGTAGGGCATGGTAGAGTATTTTATTCTTACTCTTGCCTGTATATTTTCATTTGTGTTTAGGTTTAGTTTGTTTATTGTTTCGATCTTTTCTCATCCTTCTGACCACAAAAGAGACCTGGAAAAGTATTCATCCTGCCCCTTTAGCTCTCACCTGAAGGCTTGAAGACTCTCCAGCACTTTGGTCTGTGGCCTGGAATAAATTTGGAAAATGAAACACAGCCAGTCAGTGGGTTATTTCCTTTCCATGTAACTTTTGGCCTTGAAGCTAAGACATGTGGTTCTCTGGTTTCTAAGGCTCCTGGGGCTATGAGGGAAAAGGAGAGGACAGATGATTTGAAAGCAGGGATTCCACAGGGGGATATCTGCCTTGGAGCAGTGGTTCTTAACATTTTCTGGGTCATTAACTAAAAGCCTGATAGTAAGAATTTCATGAAAACTGCTCCAAAGAAAGTAATAAAACATATATGCACATTGGTGCAGACTTCGCTTTTTATTTCTGGATACCCTGAGTGTATGGAGCCCTCAGAAGCCCATTGTTATTTATCAGGTTAAGAATCTCTGGCTTCGAGTTTTGGAAAGAATATGTTTAAGAAATGAAATAAAAGAAAATGAATTGTCCTTTTCCACCTAATCATTCCCTGAGCTTATGATGTTTTATTCTTCACTGTGGGAATTCGTTCTTATCCGTGGGGGTGGAAGGCGGTGGTTGGCTTATGAGAAGGTCTCCTAGAGCTGGCCCATTTCCTGCCCCTGTACTTCATAATCCTTTTCCTTTTGAAGGTCAGGAGAATGCTCCTATTGCCTCATTTTCTTAGGATCTTAAAGACTCTGGCACTGGTCGGGACCAGTGGCTCACATTTGTAATCCCAGCACTTTCGGAGGTCGAGACAGGAGGATCACTTGAGCCCAGGAGTTCAAGACCAGCCTGGGGAACATGGCAAAACTTCATCTCTACAAAAAAAAAAAAAAAAAAAAAAATTAGCTGGCCACGGTGGCATACGCCTGTGGTCCCAGCTACTTGGGTAGCTGAGTTGGAAGTCTTACTTGAGCCCAAGGAGGTTGAGGCTGCAATGAACTGAGATCACACCACTGTACTCTAGTCTGAGCAATAGAGCAAGATTCTGTCTCAAAAACAAACAAATAAATAAACAAAGACTGTGGCAGTAATAGATGTAGTTTCTTCTCTTTAAAGATCATCTTAAATTTGGATTTCTTAAATCAAGTTTTTGTTTTGTCTTTTGTGGTTTTTTTTTTTTTTTTTTTTTGACACAGAGTCCTCTGTCACTCAGGCTAGAGTGCAGGGGCGGGATCTCAGCTCACTGCAGCTTCTGCCTCCTGGGCTTAAGAGATTCTCCCATCTCAGCCTTCTCAGTAGCTAGAAGTATAGGCGGACACCACCATGCCAGGCCAATTATTTTGTGTTTTTTGTGGAGTTGGGGTTTTGCCATGTTGCCCAGGCTGGTTTCGAACTCTGGGCTGAAGTGGTCCACCTGCCTCAGCCTCCCGAAGTTCTGGGATTACAGGCATGAGCCACCGTGCCCAGCTGATCCGAATTTTTAAGAACTAAGGCAGTTACTGGCTAGGTTTGTTTTGTTTTTTGTATTGTTTTTTTCCGCCTGAATTTCCCCAAATATTTTGCTGTTTCTGCAATACTGTGCTCTGATCTGGAAGCTCTACAGTAAAAGCTAAGCCTAATATATTTGGCGGCAAGGGCAGGGAAGCTGAGCTGCTAATAGTCCATGGATCAGTTGGAGGTCGGTCTCATGAAGCAGGGAGCGGGAGACTGGACAATTTGCTGGCCCTCCACCTGTTTCCTTCCACACCTGCTATCTTGTTTGTGTTACCTAGCTGTACAGCTTCTCTCTGCGAATATTTCCTTCTCTCAGAAATACTGTATACCATTTATGCGCATTTGTTTAGTTGTTCATTCATTACCTCATGTAGTTAGTGATATTCCTAAACCCCTACTTGTGGGAACAGAGTATGCGAGGCTATAGAAGAAACATGAAATTTACAGAATTTTAATAGGGGAGAAAGTGTGTACAATCAGAACTTTTCTCCACGGTGCAGATCAGTCGAATGGATCTGCTGCTTCCATCCCCTCATCTGCCATGACATTATAATTTGTTTCTCTGTGTCTGGACTGCTACTAGGGCCTTAAAAATGTTTTCTGTCTGCTCTCACTGACCTCCTTTAGTGAAATCTCCTAATTGCTGTTACCAGAATGTCATTTGCTGCTTCAGACCCTTCGCTCCTCACTGCCCGCACTGTCAGTGGGCATGATCAGGCGTTTTTGGCCCCTTACCAATTGCATTGTCTTTACTGAACTCCTTTCTCTGGCTCAAAGTGTACTCTCCATCCTGGCCAAGTAGATTCATTTGGCGTCTGCCCTCTGCCTTCCCCTGCCTGTGTCCTCTGCCCCTCCTGCAGTGGGCAAAGCTTCCTCTCACCTTCCTGGCTCCCACTGCACTCTCTCCTGGTATAAAATTCTCGTGTTTCCTACCAGACCATGTTGTTTGTATGTATTCGTCTATTCAGCAAAGGTTTGTGTAGTAAATGCTGTCTGCCAGGCATTTTGCTAGGCAGTGGGGAAACAAAGTTCTTTCCTTCACGGAGCTTCAGAGTCCCGTGGGGAAACAGACAAGTAAATAGTACTTTCAGTTTGGAGTGATCTGTGCTGAGATGGAAAGTATTAGGTGCCCCGGGGCACATGTTAAAGGGACAGCTTGGTATAGGGGAAGGGAGAGACGTCCAGGAGATGTTCCAAAGGCAGTGAGTGACCCAGGCTGTTGAAACTGAGTCTTAAGTTCCTTAGCAAAAGAAGAAAAGAGAACTGCAGCAAAACATCATCTGGCAAAAAGCCGGGGATTACTGACCTCACCTGGCCTGGTGCAGCTTGCTAGTGTGCATTCCTCTTGGCATCTGTATACTCAGTGCAAACTCTTAAAATTTGCATTATGCTTTCTGTGGCTTTTTGAAAAATCCTTTTTTTAAAAATTATGCATAAATGTTTGCTTTAACTGGATTATATGCTTCTAAGGACCAGATCTTCTTCTTCTCATGCCTTGTGCCATGCATTCAATCAAAATGAAGCATCAGAGGCCTGACAGCCTGACACCGTGGCCACAGCCCTCTTAGGCTTGGGGCTTATCAAAATATTATTCCTCAGGTTTGTGATGGCAACAGGAGGCAGCCAAATGCCTGGACAGACAGGAGTGGGTACCCAGTGAAACCCCACCTCCAAGTGGAAGACAGTTTCAAGCCTGAAAGCCAAGCTACAAGTTAAATCTTTGGACCAGATTGAGAACTTGTCTTCCTGTTTGGTGCACTTTCCCCTGATTGATCCCCACCCTTCACCTATTTGACATATACCTACCCTTTCCTAATTGGTTTTCTGTACTGTGATATCCACCTTTTAGTGGTGTCTTTGCTTTAACCTTTTTTGTATACTCACAAACCAATCAGCATGCATGCCCCATCCTCTGCCTGTAAAGACCCCAGACCCAGTCAATAAGAGGAAGAGAACCACCTGACTGCAGGGGCAGGGGACCACCCCCTACATCCCCTCTCTGCTAGCTGTTCTGTCGCTCAGTAAAATTCTTCCTTGCCCTCCTCACCCTTCAATGTTCAGTGTATTCTCATTCTTCTTGGATGCTGTACAAGAGCTCGGGAACCGCTGAACACAGGTATGAGAATAACAGATAAGCTGGGGCACACCCGTGTGGCTGAGTGAGGCCCAGGTGAGGCGTCACTGGCCAGGGGTCCCCAGCTTGCAAAGTGACCAAGAAGAAAAATCTCTTGTTTTTAACTGTCAACTTTATGTGGTATTTTTAGTTGGTACTTGGACAAGATGGATTTTTCTTTGTGTGTGTGTTTGAACAAAATGTTCCCATTTGCAGCACTCAGTAAGTGGTCATTGACACCAGTAATCTATACATTTGCCCTTTGGTGGTGAAATGGAGATGTTTGAGGCATCAGCTTGGTTTGGAGAGTGTCACTAAAAGCCTTTTAAGCCTACTTCTTTGCAGTAGCCCTGGGAATCAATGAGAAATGTCTCTGAGTTAAGGGCTAAAATTACCAACATCCAGGCTTACCTGATCATGAGGTATCTTAAAACGGTCCCAACTCAGTGACATTCGTACTGTAGCACTGCCTCTGTTTGTTTGTTGGTGGTCATTTACTTTTCAAAGGAAGAAGATGCTGGTGGCTAAGGTTAAGAGGTAATGTTCTCAGAGTTTGCTCTGTGTTATATGTTTTTATCTGGATCAGTAGTTCTTTTGTTTTGTTTGAGAGGGAGAGAGGCTTGCACTGCTGCCCAGGCTAAAGTACAATGGTGTGAATGAACATAGCTCACTGCAGCCTCAAATGTCTGAGCTCAAATGTGGATCAGTAATTCTTAATCTTTTGGGGGTCATGGCCCCATTTCATCACTCATTTACATTTATGGAAAAGTATACACAGAGGCTGGGCGTGCTGGCTCATTATAGTCATAATTCCAGCACTCTGGGAGACCAAGGCAGGCAGATCACTTGAAGTCAGGAGTACAAAACCAGCCCGGCCAACATAGTGAAAACTTGTCTCTACTAAAAATACAAAAATTAGTCAGGCTTGGTGGTGAGCACCAATAATCCCAGCTACTCGACAGGCTGAGGCAGCAGAACCACTCTGTTGCAGTGAGCCAAGATGGCACCACTACACTCTAGTCTAGGCAACAGAGCTGGCTCAACAAAACAAGAAAAGTGTACACAGAATTATATATACCATTTCAGAAGGTTCCTGGGTCCTCTAAAGTCCCTTGTCTCCCTTCAGGCCTCAGGATCATTATTGGCTTATTCTAACAAGGTCCATATAAAATGGTCTCCATTTTAAGCTAACTGTGCTACCCCTTGATGCTTGGTTCCTTTGTCACCATTCAACTTTCTTTCCAGTTGATACTCGAACACAAGAAACAACCCAAGTCCCCTTACACATCTGCTGCTGAGAATCACTGTCCTGTACTTCCCTTCCTCTCTTCTCTGGAAACAATGGATGCATATGTATTTGTTGGAGAAGTACGAATAGATGAGTTCTGCCCAAGCAGAGAAAACGCTCTTACATACATTGGAGTATATTTGTGCAAATAGAAAATAGAAGCTGTTCACATACAGCTGTCTTCACCACTGGTCTTTTTCTGTGTCCATATTAAAGAAATGTTTTTCAGGATATAAAGCTGCTTATAACATATGACTAAAATTTATGTTATTTAAAGAGTAATGAAGCTCATGTTTCCATGCTTATATATAAGGGAAGGTGAAAGGAAAATACTCAAAAGGCACAGCTACTCAGAGACCACCATACAGATGTTGAGACTGCTTTATTTGGAATTTTATTTATTGTGAAATCGGGTGGGACAGAAAAAAGAGGCAGAAACCTTCTTAGTAAACTGCGTTGCTGGCTTTTTTCTTCTGATGATCCACGGGGTATTTTCAGTGGAAACGAGGAAAGGCTGTGTTAACAGATGGAAGCCTTTCTGAGCTCTCCTGTGAGCTCTCCAGCTTCTCCATCCATGGGCCCTCGTTTTGGTTTCTTATTTTAATCTTAATTTATTTAGAAAGGGTAATATTTTTTGAAATGCTTTGAAAACAATCAAAATTAAATTCAGGCTGTCGTGAGTAAAAATAAAAACACAGCATCCTAAGAATCACATAGTAGTGTGTCCTGGGATTTCCTGGTTCACAAGAAGATCGTGGATATTAACCTATGAGACTTATAGAAGGCATCTAAGGGAGATGGATCAAGAAATAGCCCCATGTTGTAGGAAACCCAGCTCAGAGCCTTGACTGAGATCATGAGGCTGGTCATGGAATTGGGAGTAGATTTGACCGTCTGATTCCCAATCCAGGGTTCTTCGTGCTTCTGTGCCACTGGAACTTAGTGTAAATCTCCTTACGTCTTTGAGTCCCAACTTCCATATTCCCATAGCGTATATGTGTTACCTGTGCCTCAGAGTTCCTTTGAGAATCAGATTCTATAATGTGTGCTTCTCAAAGTGTGATTACCCAGGCCAGCAAGGGTAGCATCTCCTGGGAATGTGAAAATGCAGATTATCAGGCCCCACCCCAATCTGAATCTGAAACTCTGAGAGTGGGCCCAGCAATTCATGTTTTAGCACACCCGCCAGGGGATACTGACTCACATGAAGCTTGAAAACCACTGACGACATGTGAGATAGCATTTAGAAAATAAGAAAGCATTACAGAAATATAAGATACCTTGTTTTAACGGAGGTAAAACGTATATATGGTGAAACACAAATATCTTAAAAGTACAGAACTGAATTCTGATATGATGTAATCACTGCCCCAGTGAAGATACAGAACTTGTCCATCCCTCCATAGAGCTCCCTCGTGCCTCCTCCCATCAGTCCCCACCCAACTTAGGCAGCCAATGGTTAGGTGGTTAAGGACCCACTGACTATTCCTTAGAGAACCCAAGAGAACTCAATGATGGGTTAAACATAGAGCAATGTCTGTGTTCTCTTGTTCTTTCACTGTTTGCAGGTAATGTTCCTTTTAAAATTACCATATTTCTCTGTTCTTTTTCAGCCCATGGACCAAGCTTCTCTCAAAAACAGCGATGTTCTTGTTCTGACAGGCCTTACCCAGATCCCCACTGCAAACCCAGATGGCATGGTGGGAGAGTTCTGCAGCAACCTAGGTGTGCAGCCGTCTCTCATCTAACGTTGGGTGGTCTATCTTGCATTTATTTTACAATAATAAATGTAATACTTTACAGTAATGGGGGAAGGAAGGAATGCTTAGAGGCGAGTAGCTGTCAAAGTTTAAGGGGGGCAGTACATCTTTGCAAATAATAGCACAGAAAAGAGTGTTACACTTTGAATTCACAGCAGCGATACATTGAATAGTTTATATATATAAAATATGTATATTTTATATATAATGTAATATATAATTGTTATATATATATATATATATTTTTTTTTTTTTTTTTTTTGAGGTGGAGTCTTGCTCTGTCACCCAGACTGGAGTGCAGTGGCATGATCTTGGCTCACTGTAACCTCCGTCTCCTGGATTCAAGCAATTCTCCTGCCTCAGCCTCCTGAGTAGCTAAGACTACAGGTGCCTGCCACCACACCTGGCTAATTTTTGTATTTTTAGTAGAGATGGGGTTTCACCATGTTAGCCAGGCTGGTCTGGAACTCCTGACCCCAGGTGATCCACCTATCTCGACCTCCCAAAGTGCTGGGATTACAGGCATGAGCCACCGTGCCCACCCAAACAGGTATATTTTTTCCACACTAATATTTGGTTGGTTTTATTTTTTCTTCTTTTGGGGAAAGACTAAAGAGAGCTGTGGGGCATTTTCTACCTGGAAGAAATTTATTTTCCTTTGGCTATCACTGACACTAAATCTGGAATTTCTGCCTCTCATTTAGACAAACAGATTGGTTACTGTCTTAGTTTGAGCTGCTGTAACAAAATACCAAAGACATTAACGTCTCACAATTCTGGAGACCGGGAAGTCTGAGATCAGGGTGCCAGCATGGTCCTTTCTTGATGCAGATGACCACGATCTTGCTGTGTCCTCATGTGGAGAAGAGGGGTGATTCTGGTGTGTCTTCCTCTTCTTCTTCTTTTTTTTTGAGACAGTGTCTCACTCTATCACCCAGGCTGAAGTGCAGTGGCACAATCTCGGCTCACTGCAACCTCCACCTCCTGGGTAGCTGGGACTACAGATGTGTGCCACCATGCCTGGCTAATTTTTGTATTTTTATGAGAGACAGGTTTCACTATGTTGGCCTTGCTGGTCTTGAACTCCTGATCTCGTGATGCACCTGCCTCGGCCTCCCAAAGTGCTGGATTATAGGCATGAGCCACTGTGCCCAACCTCTCTTCCTCTTATGAGG
Organism: Plecturocebus donacophilus; assembly: GCA_004027715.1. NCBI lineage: Eukaryota > Metazoa > Chordata > Mammalia > Primates > Pitheciidae > Plecturocebus > Plecturocebus donacophilus. The sequence goes on from PVKP010001866.1 coordinate 14,432, forward strand.
GCATGAATCCCATCAAACGGCCTCCACCCTCGTTACCTCATTTAAACTTAATTTCTTCCCAAAGTCCCTGCCTCTCTATACCATGACAGTGGAGGTTAGGCCTACAACATAAGAATCCTATCTGGGACACACACATTCAGTCCCTGACAGCTACCAGAGATGTTAATGAGCTCAGACCCTCACCTCTAGCAACCTTAAGCGATATTACTTCCGCTTTAGGAAAAAGAAGTGGTCGTTGTCTTATAATATACATGGATGGCACTGTTCTTTGAAATTTCACTTAGCCATGCTAATAAACCTAGTCTGTTTTTGTTCTTTGATACTAACCTAAAGGTAATTTATTTGTACCTTAGAAAAATAATTGGAATAATCTCAAATAGAGTCTTGGTATATATGTTTGTTTATAACTTAGAATCATAGAGTCAAAGAACTTCACGCTTGAAAGGAACCTTACACCTAATTCGGTCTCCCAAAGTGGGGTCCACATGTCTTAAGATCAGTGGGATTACTTATTAAAAACGCATATTTGGGGGCCGGGCCCTACCTTAGACCTAGTAAGTCGGAAAGTCAGACTCTCTGGGGAAAGGAGACACCCAGAGGAAAAGCTGCATTTTCAACATGTTTTCTGGCATTTTTCACACAAACTGAAGCTTGAAAACTACTGATCCCATTCATTCTTTTCATGTAACTGATGCAGAAACTGAGGCCAAGGGAGGTTGTAGTAGCTTCATTGTGGTCCCGTGGTTGGGACAAAGGTAGGATTTGAGCCATGCCCTTGAGTATGACGCAATGTTGATTTTCTCCACTGCACCATACTCTAGAAATAACAAGTCCACCAGCACTCAGGTTACAGCAGCTACATGAGCCTGAGTATTTAAAGTATAGGGGATTTTCCTGCAGACAAATGTTAATGAAAGAAAATACTACTAACTCCTGCAGACAAATGTTAAACAGAAGAACCCGGCCGATTTCCTTATAGGTCATTCAGCCATGGTCAGAGACTGAACAGAGACAAATCCAGCACATTTTTGAGCAGACTCTAAAACAGGAAGGAGCTTGGAGGCTCTGTCCTGAAGTTCAGCTGACATTGGGAAAAACCCAAACCTCTAATCACATGCTCTGTTCCCAGAGACCTAGATGAGACAATGATGAAAAACCAGGTGTCCACCTATAGCATCCCCTGCTTTGGTGTGTTCTTCAAAAGAAGCAGATGATTAGACACATGAGTGAATCTTGAAAACAAAGTAGGAAAACATGCAAATCTTACAAGTTATAGTCTGTCTTTGTAACACCGTCCTTCTCATGCGATGTTTTTTTCCTCTGGCATCCAGCTCTGACGGTCCGGAATGGAGGAAACGTGTTGGTTCCCTGCTACCCTTCTGGAGTGATCTATGACCTCCTGGAGTGCTTGTATCAGTACATTGACTCGGCCGGGCTCTCCAGCGTCCCCCTCTACTTCATCTCCCCTGTGGCTAACAGTTCACTGGAGTTTTCCCAGATTTTTGCTGAGTGGTATGTCAGTGTTTTTTTCTATAAATTTTATTTGATTCAGGACATTCAAGCAGTAAGAATAAAAATAATCTGTTTTTTTCTCACAATACTATGGAAATTTCATTTTGTTGTTTTTCTGTGTCTGTGATGAGAAGATTGCATTATTAAAAGTCAAATCGGTTGCATTGCTAAGTTTAGAGTAATAGTTGTAACAGAGAGAAGGATGCAAGGCAGAGACTTACCTTAGTCCAGCACTTTCAAAATTGGTAACAAAATGTTTTATACTTCTCACATGTCACCCCCTGCCTGTTGCTGGGTGAAATGACATTCCAAAAGTTAAAGAAGTTTTCAAGCCCAAGCTCATGTTGTCTAAAATGTATAGTACAAAATCTGAGAAGAAAAACTATATATATTTTTTTGATACAGAGTGTCACTCTGTTGCCCAGGCTGGAGTGCAGTGACGCGATCTTGGGTCACTGCAATCTCTGCCTCCTGAGTTCAAGCAGTTCTCCTGCATCAGCCTGCCAAGTAGGTGAGATTACAGGCGCTCGCCACTACCCTGGCTAATTCTTGTATTTTCAATAGAGATCGGATTTCACCATGTTGGTCAGGCTGGTCTCAAACTCCTAACCTTGTGATCCATCATTGGCCTCCCAAAGTGCTGGAATTATAGGTGTGAGCCAATGCACCTGGCCCGAAAAACTAGATTTAAAAAAATTGAAGTAGTAAAAAATTTTATTACATCAGAAAATTGATCAAATCCTAGAGTTGGTGGAATATTAAATTTATGAAGTTCGTGAACCTTTTTTTGGTTATTTAGATGCATGCTTGAATGTAACTCACCTGACCAAAAATAAAGGGAGCAGAGGGAAATAACCTTTACAATATCCCCAGTGATGCCTTAGAATGTGCTTCCCAGACGTTCCAGGGCTGTGACACAGGCAGTCAGCGTGCATTTAATCCCATTCAGTTGTGTGGTAGCCAGATAGACACGGCACCTACTGAGTTTCTAATTAAAAGGGAATGTGTACACCGTCCTCTCGTAACATACTCAGTTACGCTGCCCCCAATCCTTACTTTTTTCAAGTACTTTTTTCCTTCCCTTCTGTGGTCTTTTTTCCCCGTGTTTAGGCTCATACAGTCTTCTCTATCCCATGTACAAATTATTCTTCTTTGTCACTTTTTTTTTTTTAGACGGAGTCTTACTCTGTCACCCGGGCTGGAGAGCAGTGACGCGATCTCTGCTCACTGCAACCTCCACCTCCCAGAGTCAAGCAGTTCTCCTGCCTCAGCCTCCTGAGTAGCTGAAATTACAGGCATGCGCCACCATACCCTGCTAAGTTTTGTATTTTTAGTAGAGACGGGGTTTTACCATGTTGGTACAGCTGGTGTTGAAGTCCTGACCTCAGGTGATCCACCCGCCTCAGCCTCCCAAAGTGCTAGGATTACAGATGTGAGCCACCGCGCCCAGCCCTTTGTCACTTTTTATTCGTACCCAGTAAATCTTATCCTTTGTGAACAGGGTCTCGGTCTCTTTTTACCCAGCAGAGGAAGGTCATCTTGAGTAATGAGCAATCTACCCTCAGTATCACTTGCACATTTCATTAGTGTGCTCTGAATTTCTGCTTCCAGATCCTTAGTATTATACTAAAGAAGATACCCCCGGGCCAGCCCTGTGGGCCTCTGTGGTTGGATCCAGCAGGGTGTGTATTCGTCAAGTCCAGTTTTCACCCACCACATATGTTTCATGTTGTTGGAGTATTTTATTTGATAGAAATCAGGACTACAAGAATGACAAGAGGTTGTTTTTGTGTTTCTGGTTATTAGATATTTGTTAGTTTCTGATATACATATAATATGTGTTTACCATAGAGAAAAATTAAAGTTACACAAGACAGTAAAAAAAACTGACATGGCCAGGCGCGGTGGCTCACACCTGTAATCTCAGCACTTTGGGAGGCCGAGGTGGGTGGATCACATGAAGTAAGGAGTTTGAGACCTGCCTGGCCAACATGGCGAAACCCCGTGTCTGCTAAAATACAAAAATGACCAGGTGTGGTGGCAGGCGCTGTAATACCAGCTACTCGGGAGGCTGAAGCAGCAGAATCACTTGAACCTGGGAGGCGGAGGTTCCAGTGAACCAAGATCAGCCACTGCACTCCAGCCTGGGCAACAAAGCAAGACTTCGTCTCAGAAAAAGAAAAAACTGACCCCATAATCCTGCTATTCAAAAATAACTCACCACTTTTAGCATTCTAACGTATTTCTTCTTCCTATGTCAGGATCATACTGAATATTTAATTTTGAATCCTGCTTTTAAAAATTAAGTATTTGATTAAAGCATTATCAAATCTTAAGAAGATAAATTTTACGTGACTACATTATTATATCTTTTGTACATCATTTGTATATGGTATGATTTAGTTAACTATAACTACTGGATGGAAAGGCTTTTCCCAATTTTTTTGCTTTTCATAATAAATGTTCAGTTAATATTCCCTGTGTATATCATGACATCTTTTGCTTTAGGTAAATTACTAAAGTAGAATTACTGGCACAAAGGGTATAAGACTTTTTTAATGTTTATTATCTGAATCTAAATTGCTTTCCAGAAAGATTTTTCTGTAAATTGTTCTCTTCGTCCCCATTTTCTCAATAGAAGTTTTGTACCTCTCTCATACATTTATTCAGACTACTTATATATGTATTAAGGATATATTTATGTAGACTTTTGTTCTCATTTTTTTTTCATTTTTAAAATAATAAACTGACTACTTTGGAATGATTTTAGATTTACAGAAAAGTACACAGATAAGTCTAGAGGGTTCCCATATACTCTTCCTCGGTTTCCCCTAATGTTAATGTCTCACGTGACCATGTTCATTAGTCCATATTTTTAAAATGACATTAGTACATTATTATTAACTCTGATCTTTATTCTGATTGCACCAGTTTTTCTACAAAATTTTTTTTTGTTTTTTTATTTTTTTTCTGTTCAGGATCCAATCCAGGGTACCACACTGCATTTAGGTCTTTGATTCTTTTGTTTTTTTTGCAAGAAGTTTTTTTTTTAGTTTTTTATACTGATAGTTTTAGTCTCTTTTGCAGCTTGTTCTTTTGATACTATGTTTAGAAAAGTCTTACCCCTATAAGTGTCACATGGCTAAACATACTTTCTTTCAATTTTATTGTAGCTTCTTTCTTCCTTTACATCACCCTTTAAGTATTTTTTCAGGAATTTGTTTTAGTATAAAGTATGAAGAGAAGCATTAACTTCATTTTTTTCCCCAAATAGTCAAGTAGTTACCTGCCCAAATACTATTTATGGAATAATGTTAATTTTTTCAGCTGATTTTGTATTAATAGGCCAAACTTTCATATGTACTTGGTTTTGTTTTTAGATTATCCTGATTGAGTGATCCATTTATTCTTTGGCCATCATGAGACTAATAAATCTTAATAACTGCAGCCTCACTTATAATTGTACTCTGTGGTAAAGTACATTTCTCCAGCATTTTTCTTAGAATTCCTGGAGCTATTTTTGTTTACTTATTTTTGTGTAAGAATTATAGAATCACTTTATCAGTTTTCAGAGTATCTTTTTGAGTCCACAGACCTGTAAACTACAAATCAACATCTTTGCAGTAGTTTTCCCATGCTGAGACATGAAATGTGTCTGTCTTTTAAGCTTGTCAAATATTCCTCCCATAGACTCTTAAACTGAGTGATTGTATTATTCTTGTTTCCATCTATAGTTTTATTTTGTTCAATCCGTAAACCTTTAAGTGCCAAAGCACTGAGGATACAAAGGTCCCTGACCTTGAGGAATCTGTACTGTGAAGGAAGAGGCAGCTGTGTCAAACCCTTACCACTCAGAAATAATCTGATGGAGATATATACACACACCTACATATAGCTGTATGGTATTCAGAGAAGGGGTGGTGACCCCATTTGGGGGTTTAGGAAAGGCATTCTGGAAGGAGGTACTCCTGAAGAATGACCAAGAATCAGCCATACAGAAATCCTACTTAAGGAAGAGCTGGGTGGGCTGCTGGGGGTGATAGTGTGGGTCGAGAGGATAACACAGGCTCAGACACAGATGGGAGGTTTGAAAGTTTGGTTTGTTCAGAGAACTTTCCATAGTTCTTTATTGTTACTATATGAAGTTCAGGGTAGGGAGTGGTGGAGTATGAGTCTAGAGGGATCCTGTCCGTGGTGGGGATTCACTGGAGGATTCTAAGCAGGAAATGAACATGATTATATGTGCATTTTATGTAGCTCCTTCTGCAATTAAGCGAAATTTGTTGTTGGGGGCGGGTGGGAGGGGGTGAAACTAAGTACAAGATACAAGTCTTTGCAGAGGCCGAGGGACTGGAGACTCCAGTCTCTACCATCCTGGAGGAAAGCAAGGCAGGAACCAGTTTGAGAGGCAATTAGGAAGTACAACAGGCAGGACTTACTGGTTACTTGATACAGAAAAGGTAGCAATCAAGATTGACACCTCAGTTTCTAGTGTGGTAGACTGTGTTGACCCCAAACAGAATAGGTTCTACAAACGAAGGGTAGGTTCATACAGCAAGGGTGGTTAACTTAGTTTGGTTTTGTCCCTGAGGGCATTCACGGTGCCTGAGGCAGGGGATGTGCAGGTGAAACTTTTCTAATCCAAAGATCTGAGACTCCCAGGCTGGAGTCACAGGTCGGGGTGTCCTCAGCACTGAGGTAGTTGAGTGGTGGGGATTGCCACAGGAATGAATGGGATTGCCAGGGCAAAGGATTTCAGCTTTGAAGAACAGGCAGTGGGGAAATGATGGAACTCCAGGTAAGAAATGCCTGCATTTTCGGGGTCAGTAGAGAACAAATATTTAGGAAAAGTGTGAAGATAAATGGTTGAAGAAGTAGAAAGAGGCCGGGCAGAGAGGCTCACACCTCTAATCCCAGCACTTGAGGAGGCCAAGCAGGGGGATTGCCTGAGGCCAGGAGTTCGAAATCAGCCAGAGCAACAGAGCAAGACCTCATGTCCACAAAAGATTAAAATATTAGCAGGGCATGGTGGCACATGTCCGTAGTTCCTGCTACCCAGGGGGTTGAGGCAGAAGGATTCCTTGAGCTTGAGAGATTTCTTTGTGTTTCTCTCTTTTTCACTTTGCTGTTCTCCTTCATGCAGCCTTGTTGTAAAGCACCCTTTCTCCCTAAATAAGTAACTCAGCTACCAAAATGGACAGCTGCTAGCTCCAGACCTGCATGAACTTAGCAAGTCCTGGCCCCCATGCCAGGACCCCCACAGCGTGATCTGAGGGTTTGGCTTCCTCTCCTCTTTGGTGCTCCGAATGGGTGCCTGAGCTAGGCTGTTCTGCGCTCAGCCTCAGGCCTCGCCTGCTGTCCTGGGCTTACTCCCTGCCACTCTGGTTCCCTGGCTCTGTGCTTCCTGTTCTCAGAGGTTCTGCTCTGGCTTCTACTTGGTCCTGCTTTGATGCCTGCAGAGGCCCAGCCCCTTCCTATCTGGTGTCCGCCCTTGCTCCGAGCTAAAGGGCTTGGTTGTTTGGGTTGGTTTTCTTTTCGCAGGGGATGGAGTTGGGATAGAATAGCTCTCGAAAGATCTCTCAGCTCTTTTGTGAGGTTTGGGGTGTGTGTTTGTTTTTGAGACAGGCTCTCTGTCGCCCAGGTTAGAGTGCAGTAGCACAGTCATGGCTCACTGCAGCCTCAACCTCCTGGTCTCAAGAGATCCTCCCACCTCAGCCTTCTGAGTAGCTGGGAGTACAGGTATCACCATCGTGCCCAGCTAATTTTTATATTTTTTTACAGACATGATTTCATCATGTTGCCCAGGCTGGTCTCTTAACTCCTGGGTTCAAGTGATCTCGCCGACTTGGCTTCCAAGAGTTGGGTGGGATTACAGTCCTGAGCCACCACACCTGGCCCTGATCCTTTGTTGAACAAGCAGTACCCTGAGGAGTGTGTGGTACCTGAGGTCTGGCCATCAGGGAGAAGGAGGGTCTCTCAGATTCCCAATTTGAGATGATCCTGAAGGTATCATTTATTCTTCATTCTTCTTGATAATCTGGTATACCCAGCTCTCCTTTTAAACCCCAGCAGCTTCCCCTAGAAGAAGCAAACTCTAATCAGGTCCTTCAACCTCTGTCTTAGAAAGGGGGTGAGTCCCTGTCTGTTGGGCCTGCATGAGGATTCTAGGGCACAGCATGAAGGATCTGTTAGTGGAACTGGCCTAAGCGTTATGTAGGTGAGCTTCACAATCACTAATCATACTCTTATCTCTTCTGTATCCCTCATCTCTGCCTTTAATGGATGTAGGATACTGTCCTTCGAAACAATCAGAATAAGTTTAGAACTAAACTCTTAACATTTGTCTCTCTTCCTGAGCTAGAAATAAAGACACAACTAGTGTCTATTTAGATATCATAAGGTAACCCTCCAAAAGCATCTTGCTCTTCCATATTTATATCTTCCAAAAAGGGTATAAAGTGATGTTTATAAAACCAAAGTTAAAGGAAACTAAGGGTAGGAAAAATTAGATACAGTGTATTAAATTAATACAAAATCCAAGCCCTGAAGTCCTGAGCTCCTCTCTTCAAAGTAGTGACATTTTTTAAAAATGTCAAAACTGCACAACAGCCACATATGTTGATTTATCAGCTGTAAACTTTTTGCCTCGTTTGCTTTATCCAGACATCTCAGTATTTCAAAGTCATCTCTGCCTAGGAAAAAAGCAAACATAAATTACCAGAAACAGTCACAGTGTCTCTAACCCATGATGCTTGGTTCTTATCTGGTTGGTTAGCAATGCTGCTATAAAAAGAATTCATGGGCCGGGTGCGGTGGCTCATGCTTGTAATCCCAGCACTTTGAGAGGCCGAGACGGGTGGATCACCTGAGGTCAGCAGTTTGAGACCAGCCTGACCAACATGATGAAACCCCGTCTTTACTAAAAATACAAAAATTAGCCAGGCGTGGTTGTGGACACCTGTAATCACAGCTGCTCAGGAGGCTGGGACAGGAGAATTGCTTGAACCCACCACGCGGAGGTTGCAGTGAGCCGAGATCTTGCCATTGTACTCCAGCTGGGCAACAAGAGCGAAACTCCGTCCCAAAAACAAACAAGGCCAGGCACAGTGGCTCATGCCTGTAATCCCAGCACTTTTGGAGGCTGAGGCAGGTGGATCACCTGAGGTCAGGAGTTCGAGACCTGCCTGGGCAACATGGTGAAACCCTTTCTGTACTAAAAATACAAAATTAACTGGGTGTGGTGGTGCATGCCTGTGATCGCAGCTACTCAGAAGGCTGAGGCAGTAGAATCACTTGAACCCAGGAGGCGGAGGTTGTAGTGAGCCGAGATCACTACACTCCATTGCACTCCAGCCTGAGCAACAAGAGCGAAACTCCATCTCAAAAAACAAAACAAAAAAAAAAGAATGCATGGACAAAAACAGAAGCTATGTATCAAGGTAGATCACTTTCTTTACGAAATTGATCACAACTAAATGCAATATGGCATCTTGGATCCTGGAACAGAAAAGGGGCATGATTGGAAAAACTAGTGAAATCCGAATGAAGTCTGGAGTTTAGTTGAATGTCCTGTCCTGATGTTGGTTTCTTAGTTGACAGCTGTGCCACTCATATCATATGTTAACTCTGGGGACAGAGGGTGAAAGGTACATGGGAACTCTGTACTGTCTTTGCAGTTTTTCTTTAATTCTAAAATTATTCCAAAATAACAAGTTTCTATTTTAGAAAAAATATATTGAGGGATTCTAAAGTTTTAAAAAGTGCCCACAAGGTACATCAATGTTCTGTAGGCACTGGCTTTCATTCACAGTGAAATTCACTGGCAAGAAATTTTTAAATGCACTTCAGTATTTAATATTTGCACTGCTGCCAGTAGGTGGCAACAGATGCCAGCGTGTGCTCTTCCTCACATGGTGATGTGTTTTTCCTCTTCAATAGGCTTTGTCACAACAAACAGAGTAAGGTGTATCTTCCAGAACCACCTTTTCCTCATGCAGAGGTAAGAAAACAAAATCACTGGGACATGGGAAGGAAGCAATGTGGATAACCTGATGCAGATGCAGACTGCAGGTTATAGATAAAATAGATCCCTAAGTAAACCGGTAGACCCCTTTGCCTCCCAAGTCAGACACAGGGAAGTATTTTAACTCCAGCTTCACTTGTTTTCCTCCTGTTAACACTTTCTCCTGCACACGGGGACCACAGAATTGTTTCAGACTTGGGATTTGGGAATATACTTCCTGGTTGAGCATGCCAAATTTGAAAGTCTGAAATAAGAATCCTACAGTGAGAATTTCCTATCATGCTGGTGCTCAAAAAGTTCAGATTCTGGAACATTTTGGGTTAGGGATGCTCAGCCTCTACTATGTTCACGCACTTCATAGCCTGCTTCTGTTCTACTGACTGCATGAGGAATTATATTTTGATACATACTACTACTTTTTTTAATTGAATGTATTTATTGTCAGAGGGTTCTTTCCAGTTACGTCAGTCATGTGTGCATTTTTAAAGATGAAAATAACATTTACAGAACAAATGGGCATTTTCCATTTAGCTGAACACCCAGCTTTGTTACCAGGTTCTTTTCACCCAACGGTGTATTACAAACATCTTCCTGTGTCTCATGTTACTATTTCTCCCTAATATTCCATAGCAAGGCATGAGCATAATACAGTGACACCAACAAACAACCATTACTTCCGATTTTTGGTTCTGTTTTCACTCAGAGATTGTCTAAGTTGGTATCACCACCTTAGAAAACTGGCAGTATCTGCTAAAGCTGAACAACATACTCTGTGCCTCAGAAGTTTTGTTCCTGGAGTCTACATCGAAGAGAAATGCATAGGGATGTTACCAAAAGATACACAGACAAATCTAGAATTTGGTCAGGCCTGGTAGCTCACACCTGCAATCCCAACACTTTGAGAGGCTGAGGTGGGAGGATCACTGGAGGCCAGGAATTTGAGACCAACCTTGTCATCATGGCAAAACCCTGTCTCTACAAAGAAAAATACAAAAAATTAGCCAAGCGTGGTGGTGCACACCTGTAGCCCTGGCTACCCTAGAGGCTGGGGTGGGAGGATCACCTGAGCAGAGGGAGGTCGAGGCTGCAGTGAACTGCGATTGTGCTATTGCATACCAGCCTGGCTGACAGAGTGAGACCCTGTCTCAAAAAAGAAAAAAAAAATCTAAAATGTTTGGTAATAGTACTGAAATATACTCAAATGCCCATCAACAACAGAATGGATTTTGTGGTATAATCACACAATACCTTACATCACTGTGAACAAATAAGTTCCAATTATATGCAGTGTAGATAAACTTCACAAACATAATGTGAGTGAAAGATTCAGATACAGAACAGTAGATACAGAGTGACAGGAAGGGGACAAAGAGGGATTTCTGAGGAGCTGATAATGCTTTATTTCTAGATGTGCATGTGTTCACCTTGTGGAAAATCAAGGTGTGGAGAGTTAGATATAAGAAAAGAGTGAAGGCTGGAATGAATCCTGTGGTCGTGCCATCAGGGTTCCTGAAGTGCACTTGTCACTGTTAGGGCATGAGGGAGTTGACCCTTCATATTGTTACCATGGCCCATGAGAAATGATGGTTCTGCCCTTAGTACTGGTAATAAATTACTGTTCAGAATTCCTACCCCACAGCTTCATTTCCACTGGTCAAATACATAAGTTGGCTAGAAAGGTAGATCTAATTGGCAAAAAATGATGAATTTATCTTAGTTTCTGTGCATTGATCAATGGTGCTACAGGAACTATAGATAATGCTTAAAAGTGACCTAAGTGTGCAGAGACCTGCTGCTATTCTTAGAATCACATTCATCATCATGACACCTCCAGATACAATAGACTCCTTTTGACAGCCGCTCACCCATTTAACTTGAGACAACCAATGATCTGGGCCATAGAGGTTATAAAAAGAATGTCAGTTTGACTTGCAGACTACCTAGAAGGAAAGTGGGAATTCGACGTTTGCTCCATCTTTACTATTCCTATCCCACCCAAGCACATGACAGCAGATGACGATCTCTGGGATAGCATTAGTGTCCTCCTAATACAACCAGGTCTCTAATTAAAGATTAGGTCTTCCAGGTGGAGAGTTTGGCTTCTGCTGGGGGCGTGTCCCATTCTGGCTACATCCCCACTGTTAGGGCGATTTCATTTCCACTTAAAGGTGTTGGCCAGGGCCCTCTCATGCTGGATGGGCAGCCATAGGATCGAGCCCGTCACGGGCCATTGCTTTATCCAGGAAAGAGTATCTCAGGGCAGTGCTTCTTTGGCCTGGTTGATATTTAGGGTCTATGAGGTCTGGGTGTCAGCCCTCTGGATGCTGGAGTGGGGCAAGGATGCCTGGGCAGCAGGCACAGTGTCTGAGAAGCGTTCCAAGATGCCATCTAGTTGTAACTGTCTTTGGTGTTGCCTTGAAATGGGCCTGACACTGAGAGATTATTGTCAAGTGTTGGGCTGCAGGGGAGACTCTTGGTTCAAACCATAAATTTAAAGAAAGCTTTGAGGCTGTGTGTCACCTGCTTTTTACTTATTTTTACTTTTTTACTTTTTTTTTTTTTGAGATGGAGCGTCACTCTGTCACTCTGGCCGCAGTGCAGTGGCGCGATCTCAGCTCACTGCAACCTCTGCCTCCCAGGTTCAAGCGATTCTTCTGCCTCAGCCTCCCGAGGAGCTGGGAGTACAGGCACATGCCACCACACCCGGCTAATTTTTTGTATTTTTAGTAGAGATGGGGTTTCACCGTAATGGCCAGGCTGGTCTCAAACTCCTGACCTTGTGATCCGCCCACCTCAGCCTCCCAAAGTTCTGGGTTTCAAGCATGAGCCACTGAGCCGGGCAACAATTATTATTCTTTTTTTTTTTTTTTTGAGATGGAGTCTCGGTCCGTCACCAGGCTGAAGTGTAGTGGCACAATCTCAGCTCACTGCAACCTCCGCCTTCCAGGTTCAAGTGATTCTCCTGTCTCAGCCTCCCGAGTAGCTGGGATTAGAGGCACACACCACCATGCCCAGCTAATTTTTGTACTTTTAGTAGAGACCGGGTTTTACCATGTTGGCCAGGATGGTCTCGATCTCCTGACCTCGTGATCCGCCTGCCTCACTCAGCCTCTCAAAGTGCTGTGATTACAGACGTGAGCCACCGTGCACGGCCTTAATTTTTGTTTTTTTCATGACAGGGTCTCAGTCACTCAAGCTGGAATATAGTGGCACAATCATAGGTTACTACAACCTTGAACTCGTGGGCTCACGCCACAGTATCCAGCTAACTTTTTTCTATGTTTTGTAGAGACGGGGTCTTGCTTTGTTGCCCAGCCTGGTCTCAAACTTCTGGGCTTAAGCAATCCTCTTTTATTGGTCTCTCAGAGTTCTGGAATTATAGGCATGGCCATTGTGCTTGGCCCTGCTTTCTAATATAGCTGTCTGTGTTACGAGGACACCAATTTCTAAAAGCCAATTTGATCTTTGTCATGCATGTGTGCACGCATGTGTGTGGATGGGTGCACAGGTGTACCTGCTGTACACATTCAGAGAAGCTTCTCTTGTAGCAAACAACAGAAATGATTACGAAAGGACAGTCTTTGTCTTGGTCCCTATTCAGTTGTAGCAGTAGCTTAACAGCTCTGGCTTCAAGGAAGAGGTCCTGTACTGGTAAACAGTGTTTCTGGTGTGACGGATGTGTTTACTGTCGCCAGGACTTGGTGATTCACGAGTGTTGGGAAAGTCACTTGTACTTCAAACAGGAAGTGAAGACTTTAGGCTCAGTGTGGAGTGCCAGGCAGCTTATAAAGGAAGAGTGCGACTAAATCAGGCCGTAACAATCTGAGTAAGTTTCCAGGAAGTGTGTGACTATTACCAGAAAGACTTGACTTGCCCATGTGTTCTAAAAATCACATTATGGGTAAAAACTAATTTTAATAAGATTCATTTGTATTTTTTAAATTAATACATGTTATTTTTCAGAGCAGTTTTAGGTTCACTGCAGTCTTACACCCCTGCCCCCCCCACACACATTTGCCCACCATCACCATCCTGCACCAGAGAGGTGCGTTTGCTACGGCTGATGAGCCCACGTTGTCACGCCACTCTTGCCCAAAGCCCAGAGTTGACACTGGGGGTTCCTTTTGGTGTTGTGCATTCTGTGGGCTTGGACACATGGACGGTGACCTGGATTCACCATTATATCATCACAGAGTAGCTTCCTCGTTCTGCAGATCCTCTGTGCTCGGCTTGTTCATTTCACCCTCCACAAATCCCTGGAACTTTTTACTGTCTGTACAGTTTTGCCTTTTCCAGAACGTCATACATTTGGAATCACAGGAGCCTTGCCTTTTCAGTGTGGCAGGCGTCCTTCACTTAGGAATAGTTTCCTCCATGTCTTTTCATAGCTTGGTAGCTCATTGCTTTTTTAGTGCTAATATTCCATTGTCTGATGTATCACAGTTTCATTCACGTGCTGAAGGACATCTTGGTTGTTTCCAAGTTTTAGCAGTTAAGACATTCATGTGTGGTTTCTTGTGGACATAATTTTTCAACATACCTTTCCACGTGGCTGTGTCCCTTTGCATTCCCACCAGCAGTGAATGAGACTCCTTGTTCTTCTGTATCATTGTCAGCATTTGGTGCTCTCAGTGTTCTGGATTTTGGCCATTCTATAATAATAGGTATGTAGTGGTATCTCGTCATTTTAATTTCCAGTTTCCTAATGACACGTGGCATGGAACATTGTTTCATATGCTTGTTTGCCATCTGTCTTCTCTGATGAGGTGTTCTTTTTGGGGTTTTCTGCCCACTTTTTAATAGGGTTGTTCATTTCTGTTGCTGAGGTTTCAGAGTTCACACATTTGGGTCACAGTCCCCTCTCAGACGTGTCTTCTACAGATATTTTCTCCCAGTCCGTGGTTGGGTCACAGTCCCCTCTCAGATGTGTCTCCTGCGGATATTTTCTCCCAGTCCATGGCCTGTTGTCTTTGTTGGTATTTTGAATCCAGCCCCGCTCCCCATCCAGCACTTCGGTTCCCCCTCAGCCTGGGCAGGCTCACATCTCTTTGTACTTTTTCTGTGTTTTCCAGCTCATTCAGACCAATAAGCTGAAGCATTACCCCAGCATCCACGGAGACTTCAGCAACGACTTCAGACAACCCTGTGTGGTGTTCACCGGGCACCCTTCCCTCCGCTTCGGGGACGTGGTGCACTTCATGGAGCTCTGGGGAAAATCTAGTCTCAACACCGTCATATTCACAGGTAAGTGAAAAAAATAAAACGGTTCGCTCCACTGAAGCCATTAGTGAATGCACCTACAAGACAGAGACCCAGGGAAGGCTTTTGTAGTGAGGCATAAATATGAACATTGTTCCACTGTTGGTTCCAAAGAATGAAGAAACGCAGGAGAAAGAGTGAAGCAGCGTATGCCATTGGACAGCTGGGCGTCCGGCAAGGCTTTCGTGCCTGCGTTTGTAGATTTCTCTGAGAGAGAATCCTGCTGAGTGCTTTGCTAGGATATCGTAAGCCATTCCAAGAACTGCAGTGATTCAGTAACCATCTTGTTTTACCTGTTAGGAGTTGTTTACAGAGGTAGATCTTTCTCTTCTGATTGTAGTTTACTCTGGCTGTGGATTTTCTTCTGGAGACAAATCCCTCAGGAGAAAAAATTCCTTTGATAAGGTCAAGTAGAGGGTTTACTTAGAAAATCTCTGCATCATTTTATCAGTGCAGCACGCCCAGCCCTTTGAATGCAGAGACTTTTTTGCTTATCTGTGGTGGGGGATATCACGGAAATTATGCACAGGCCTTTTTTATTTAGCTCATCAGCAGTTAGTGTAGTTTGTTTGTGGCACAAGACAGTTCTTCCAGTGTGGCCCAAGGAAGCCAAAAGCTTGGACAGCCATGGGTTAGGGTCTTCAGAGAGCCTTGGGTTTTAGAAATCTTACAGGCTATGAAGTTAAAAAAAATCTGGCCCATCTTGCAGTGACCTCAGCCAATTCACCAGCAAGCATGACTGTCCCCGCAGTAAATGGGACTGTCAGTAGCTACCTCTGTGGCCACTCTGGGCACCAGGCACGTCACCTGACACATGGCGGCTATGGGAAAGCATCGTTGCCGCTTCCCTCCCTAGTGTTAGGAGCTGGGTTTGGAGGAGGGCATCTAGTTACACCAGATGCACAGGGGGTCAGGGACTCTTCGGATCTTCCCTCAGCCTCTGTTTGTGACCTAGAGGCCACCAGGAACACACTGATAGTCTAACCAAGTTGGGTTTATCGGCTCTTTGCAGCAAGGGGAACACACATCATGGGTAGAAGCCTGGGAAAAGCCCTCAGAACTCGGGCTGGCATTTGGTGATGTGCGGGAGTTCACAGAGGTGAGACGTCACCCTGTATTGGGTGCCTTCAGGAGGCAGAGTCATTCTGCGATGGCTTTCTGAACTCATTCTTATCTAGAACACAGGAAGAATGGAGCCACCTTAGCGTGGGATTCGCTCATGCTGTGGTCACGACAGTTCTGTGTTGTGTGTTCAGGATGATTGTGGAGGGGTCTGGTTTTTGGCTGGGTCCATTCTGGTCAGACAAGGTATTGGCGTTCCAGGAAGTTGTGTTCGCACAGCAGGAGGACACATGGCTTTGTGGGTGCCAAGTCAACTCTTGCTGATACCAGGCCGGGCAGAAAGTGCTAGGAGCGGCCCTGGTCACCAGGACAGCTTTCCTCTTCTCAGGCCTGCTTTGGGCTAAAGGCGGAGGAAGTTGGGCCACAAGATATGGATTCACAACACGCAGAACTTTATTGTTGCCCAGGTGTGATTCATCAGGAGGTTGTCCAGAGAATATCGTACATAGTGGGGCTGAGGTTGGTCTCTCCTACTGATGAGTGGTGACTCTTGACATTTGCCATGACAGTGGTCACAGCATCTACACAGACAGTAGGTAACCTTGCTTTAGTACAGATTTTTCTTCAGCTAAGAGGAAGTCAGGACTGTGTGGTTCCCCGTGACAACTCTGGGTAATCGGTTTGTGTTTCAGCTGGTTTGTGAGGCTCCCAGGGCAGAAATTGTGTCAGGGAGACGTTGGGGCCGCCTTTTTCATTATGTTGTGACTCCTGGATACCTGAAAAGGGGGTCAGTATTCTCAGAGAAGCACAATCCACTGGAATGGGCATTTACGTGCCTGGCACTGCAAGTTTGTGCTGATGACACTGAAGACGTCTGTGGCAGGTGAGCCTAAGCCACGGTCCCTTGTCGCTGGGCACAGCTGCACTGGGAATCAAGGTGTCAAATCAGTCAGGACCGAGCGAGAGGTCTTTTGGCTCAAGGCACGCCGCTCCCTCAAGTCGGGGGAATGTCCCTTGCCAAGCAGGTTGCAGTGGCCCTAAGGAGACGGGCTGAGCAGAGGGCGAGGACCCTTCCCGTTTGGTGGGTTGGAGGCGCTGGGCCTGCTGGGGAGCCGCAGTCTGTCTGCAGAAGCATTCGCAGCCTGGGGATGGCGCCCGCACTCTTGTCTCCTAGCCGCCTCTCACACCTGGGCGTTAACTCAGAGCTGATTCTAGGTTCCCTGGGTTTGTGCCAGGCTTCTACGCTGGGAAGTCACTGCTTTTCTCATCACATTAAATAAGTATCTTGTGGGGGACACTTTGAAACTATGTACATATCCTGTTCTCCCTCAAAATGATATTAATATTGTCAGCATTTATTGATGATTGCCATCTAAGTAGTGAGCTGTAAAGGTTGCCACAGGGTGGTTTTGGTTTTTATTTCATCACTGATGTGTTTTGGCGTTCCGTTGTAAAGCAGAGCTTTCCTTTCTCCCCCACATAGGTATTTCTCCCTCGTTTACCTCATCTGCCTCTGTTGAAGCTTGGAGCCCACCCCCGGGGTCCATCGCAGCCTGCCTGTCCTTCCACAGGGTCCCTCTGACCTCCGTCCCCCATGTCTGCTTCCTGGCTCCCTGACCCCGGGACTGTCTCCTGGGCCCTCGGCGCCCTAGCGCCGCCTGGCTCAACAGCTCCTGTGTGGCCTGCTTGTGATATTTCTTTCCTGTACTTTCCCTAGAACCAGACTTCTCATACCTGGAAGCCCTGGCTCCTTACCAGCCGCTGGCCATGAAGTGCATCTACTGCCCCATTGACACCCGGCTGAACTTCATCCAGGTGTCAAAGCTGCTTAAAGAAGTGCAGGTAACGAAGGGCACTGCTTGTGCCTTCACTTGGTGGTGGCACCTTGGCATGGCCTGTCGTGCGTGAGGTGAGGGGAGGGAGATCTAGCTGCATTTGATTCTTGTCTTCAGTTCTCACGTGTCTGCATAATGCTGGGACGCATGCCGGCTCCCCTCCACTGAAAAGGAGTAGTCTTGACACCCTGACAGAAGTTTCCATTCTCAAGAAATCAGAAGTGGAAGGGAAAGAAAACCATTTCACCCCTGCCAAAAAAAAAAAAAAAGTCATTCTAGAAACATACTCACTAAACCGAGACAGTTCAGTTGAAACAAATACTGAGGCCGTGCTGCACGTGTAGGCTGTACCACAAGCAGTGCCCTTGGGTTTGGGTGTGGGTTTTGTGGTGGCTTTTGGTTGTTTGTTTCACTTCGCATGTTCTGCCCTGGAGAAAGGGAGGAAGTAGCTGGGGTGCAGTGTAGAGCAGGAGAATCCATGCACAGGAGCGCAGCAGGAAAGCGGGCTACGGAACCACTGTGCTGGGTGCGCCCCTGCTCGCCCGACGGGTTTCTGGCTGTCGAGAGTCAGGAGGGGAACTGGAACTGACAAGGAGGACAGCTGAGCACAGGCAAGGAAGCGCTCTCCCTTCCCCCTCCCCGGTGTTCCAGGAGTGACATCAGGGCCCAAGGGGCCCGGCCCCTTCACCCTCAGGATGAGAGGCGGTTTCACAAAACCCTAAGTCAGGGGAACCCCAGGAGAGCTCAGAGAGTGGATTCTGGTGATTATTAACATGCTTGCCCAGTGCAGACAGAACATTGCACTCTCTAGGCGTGATGAGAGCAGAGAGCCACCGTCTGCAGTGATTCGCCACCGAATGCACGTTCATCCACATGCTAGAAGCAGCGGCAAAGAGCCTGTTTCTTTCCATGACTAACTTCAAGTCCCAGTGCCTAAACCGCTCTTGACCCCTGTCTATCAGGTGCTCATCCTGGAAACTGGAGGCCACCTGGTCTCCACTTTAGTTGAGGAAAACTTGGGAGAAGCCTTCAGGCTGCAGTTGTGAAGTGAGATGCTGTGAAACAGATCAGGAAGAAGAGCACAGGGCAGTTTGGAGAAAAATATTAGCCCTAAGGAACAGGTGCTCCTGGAAGCTCAGCCTGGTCAGCCTGGTGGAAAGCCGTATTCATCAGGGAATTCGGGGCTTGGCGCAAGCTCTTAAGTAGAAGCAGGGGCGGTATAGCGCCCCATGGGCTGCCAGCGTTCCTTTTCAATTGGGTGATACCTGTGCTAAGTAAAAATTGGTTTATAATCTTTTTCTTCTCAAGATAGCAAAAGAGACATTTTGTTTAAAAAAAAAAAAAGCTGTCTCTACGTCTTGGTTGTACACAGTGAGCTCATGACCTGAGCAGCGCCTGCCGCCCACTACCAGCTGACCTGCAGATCCAGTAGAAACTCCAAACCCACAATGCCAGCCCAACACAGAAAGCAGCAGCTCTTGCTAAGCAGCCAAGAGCTTATACTAGCGGACCTGTGGGAATGTTCTAGAAGACTGTTCCCCCAGAAAGCCCAGAGATTGCTGGGAGCAGACGCATGGAAGTCACCATGAAAATTATGTAAAAAGTGAAAAAAGTGAAAACAAATGCAGGCTGAGGCAGTTGAGGCGTTTCCAAGATGTTTCTTCTGCCCTGCGCCTTCACATTCCCTCTCCTCTGCGGTTTGCTGGGCTTGAGAGGATGAACGTTCTCCTTGGCCTGGAGGTGGCGAGCCTGTGATAGGGGGAGTGGATCTGGGTCAAGAACGGGCCTTCCACAGGGGCCACTGTATTTCACACCTCCTTTCTCTCCTGTCCCATTGGTTCCTCAGCCGCTGCATGTCGTGTGTCCCGAGCAGTACACCCAGCCGCCCCCAGCCCAGTCCCACAGGATGGACCTCATGATCGACTGCCAGCCCCCTGCCATGTCCTATCGGCGGGCCGAGGTCCTGGTCCTGCCCTTCAAACGTCGCTACGAGAAGATCGAGATCATGCCAGAGGTGAGCTGTGCTCCTTCCTGGGGTTAAATCAGAGCTCTGCACGGAGGCTCTTGAAGATTATGAGGGTGGCCTTCTTTTGGATTTGTGTCAAGTGTGAACGAACCAGGCTGAGCGCAGTGGCTGGTGCCTGTAATTCCAGCACTTTGGGAGGCTGAAGCAGGCAGTTCACTTGTGGTCAGGAGTTTGAGACAAGCCTGGTCAACATAGCGAAACCCCATCTCTACTAAAAATACAAAAAAAAATAGCCAGGCATGGTGGCCGGGTGCCTGTAATCCCAGCTTCCCGGTAGGCTGAAGCATGAGAATCACTTGAACCAGGAAGTGGAGGTTGTAGTGAGCTGTGGTCACGCCACTGCACTCAGCCTGGCTGACAGAGTGAGTCTCCATCAAGTGTGAATGAACCAAAGAACATGGACCCTTAAGTAACTGGGAAGCAAGGGGATTTTCAGGTTCTTGTCATGTTTCAATGATAAAATAGCAGCTGTTAAATTCAGGACTGCTCCTCACCTGACACTCAGCAGTGTGACCCCTGGGCCACATCACGGGCCAGATCCCTGGGGAATGGAGATGCTGACACCTGCTCCGTCCCTAAATACTGTAGGGTGGTGGCTTCTCTCTTCCTCCTGGACCTCAATTATGAGCAAGGGTCAAAGTTTGCTGCATTCAGAGGTAGATGGGGGAAGATAATAGAAACCCAAAAATAAGGATTGTAAACTTGGTTCTTATCTCCATCCTCATTAGCATACTTGCCGGTTTTGGCCTGTCAGAGTCTAAGTGTGTTGCGGTTCCGTGAACTCTGAGCTTCAGTTTTGGCAGGGAACGCGCCGAGGCATGCTGCCGTGTGGAACAGCTGTGGCGCACTGTGCTCGGGTGCTCCTCTGGGACAAGGGAGGAACACGGCCTCTCCCGAAAGCCAGCGCCCAGCACGCTCGGCAGCTCCCTCTGCCTTCCCTGCGCCTCTTGAGGCAACTTGAACATGTTTTCAACAGACAGGACAAAGAAATACAAAAACTTAGTATTAAAACCAGTGTGCCCAAAATTATTTTGCAGTTTGAGATTCAGAAATGGCCTCTAGACCTTGGGTTGGAGGTCTCAGCTCCTGAATGTGACTCATATCCACGGGCCTGGAGAGGCTGCTAGAGACCACCAGGTGCCACCTTTATAGTTCATATGTTTGTATTACTTTGTTATGATTTTGTTTTTCAGTTTCTCTGATTTCGTTTTGCATTTTCTCTGGATGTCTCTGGATTGTTTTTGTCTGGTATTTTACAGGGGCTGGGATTGACGGCCTCAGTTCAGATTTCAACTCTCTAAGACAGCATTCCTTAAACCTGTTAGTCTCAGACATCCTTACAAATAGAACTCCAAAGAGGTTTTGTTGATGTGGGTAATGTCTATTAATATTTGCTATAGGAGAAATTAAAACTAAGACATTTTAAAAATACTCATTTAAGAATAATAATACAAACCTATTAGATGTTAACATAACTAAGGGATAAAGACAAAAGCAAAAATCAGTCCCAATACCAGGGATAAATGTTAAGATTTTGATGTATTTGCCTTGTTTGTTCACTGTGTGTGCACATACCAGAATCACACCTCAAACACTATCTTTCTCACCCAGCAGTAAGTCTATCATTAAAGACATTTCAGCCAGGCACAGCAGCTCACACCTGTAATCCCAGCACTTTGGGAGGCTGAGGTGGGTAGATCATGAGGTCAGGAGGTCAAGACTAGCCTGGCCAAGATGGCAAAACCCCATCTCTACTAAAAATATGAAAATGAGCCAGGCATGGTGGCAGGTGCCCGTAATCCCAGCTACTTCAGGGGTGAGGTTGCAGTGAGCCAAAATAGCACCACTGCATTCCAGCCTAGGCAACAGAGCAAGACTCTCAGAACAAAAAACATACTTCAAAAGCTTCAGCTTTAATGGTTGCATAATGGTCTGTCATAATTTATTTAACAGCTCCTTTATTCATAGATTTTCATTTCTGGTTTTCCTATGTTATAAATAACACTTTTGGGAACATCGTTTTACATAAATCTTTGTCCACATACATTTATTTCCACAGGAAAATTTTCTGAAATTAGAATTTCTGGGTCATATACTCTCAACATCCCTTTATGGCTCTAGGCTGTGTATCGTCAGCCTGTCCTCTGGAAGGAGTGCAGCAGTTTACACTCCCGCAAGAGAGCTGCAGCCAGTTCTTATTTCTGCCTCTTTGCTAATATTGGATTTTTTCCTTTTTTTGTTCTTTTCCAATTTTATTCAAGTCTTTTCCAGTTATGTAATCATACTCTGATATCTCATTTTAAATTGTATGTCTTTTTTTTTTTTTTTCTTTTGAGACAGAGTCTTGCTGTGTTGCCCAGGCTGGAGTGTAGTGGTGCAACCTCGGCTCACTGCATCCTCTGCCTCCCGGGTTCATGCAGTTCTCCTGCCTTGGCCTCTGAGTAGCTGGGACTACAGGCATGTGCCACCAGAGCTAGCTAATTTTTTTGTATTTTTAGTAGAGACGGAGTTTCACCATGTTGGCCAGGCTGGTCTCGAACTCTGATAAACCCACCCCAACCTCCAAAAGTGTTGAGATTATAGGTGTGAGCCCCTGCACCCAGCCAAATTGTATGTCTTTCATCATTAATGGAGATCATGGTCTTAGTCCAACTTGCTGCAGTGATTTCTTTGCCTTTATAGTGGACATTATGGCTGGGCACAGTGGCTCAGGCCTGTAATCCCAGCCCTTGGGAGGCCAAGGCTCCCAGCATTGGCATCACATGATGCCAGGAGTTTGAGACCAGCCTGGGCAGCACAGCAAGACTCCCATGTCTACAAAAAAAAAAAAAAAAAAATTAGCCAAGTGTGGTGGTCCATGTCTGTATTCCCAGCTACTGGGGAGGCTGAGGAGGGAAGATCACTTCAGCCCAGGAGGTGGGGGTTGAGCTGCAGTGAGCTATGATCACACCACTGCACTCCAACCTGGGCGACAGCATGAGGCCCCATCTCAAAAAAATGGACTCCTTTAGAGTCTTCTTGGAAATAGTGCACGGCTGCCAGGGGAGTGTGTTGTACCCACTTGTTTCCCATAATGCCAGTCCCAAAGCTCTCGGCGCAGCTAACCTGTGGAGGGCGTGATCGCAGTGCAGGGAGGAGGGCCTGAAGTGAAGAACGGGCATCTGGCATTGCCACAAGACTAGCGCACACCCTGCTCCTCGGCCAGGGCAGCTTTCTTCTTTCATGAGCCAGGCCTCACGTACCATTTGCCAATCTGCTTCCCTGTCCTAAGCTGCTTCCTCTGCCTGTTTGGTATTGACCTTCATGTTTACATAATGGCCTGTTGCATGTTTTTGTTTTTAAGTAAAGGTGGCTTGGCTAGGTAGAGGGCTGCGTGTCTGTTAAAAAACATGCAGCTAAACTCAGCAGCAAGCACCTAATAAGGTCAGGCTGCACAGCAGGGCACCCATCAAGAGCAGGTGGTCAGAAAGCCACCACTCCCCCAGGTAAAGCCGTGGCTTCCACCATTGGTAGAAGTCAGACTTTCAGGAAGGGGAGTGTTCCCTCAACCCTCATGCAGCTATCCCTGTCCTTCCTGCCACTGGCCACCTGGAGAGGGGATGAGGGTGAGTGAAAGGCCAGAATGAATGAAAGGCAGCTCTGGTAGGTTCCTGCGACACTGTGAAAGGGTCTTCAGAGTTGTGTGGAAGTCACTGGAGAGGTGGGTGAAGCCATGCAGTTGAGATGGGTGCCTGGGCCGGGTGCTACCATTCTGTTATTGGTGGGGTAACCAACCAGAGGGAGACGCAGCGGGGTCAGCAGGCTGGGGTCCAGCAGGCGGTGGTGTGGCTGCCCCATGACCTCTGCTGCAGAGCGCAGAAGCCACAGCTGCTGCGGCATCTGGATAGTCGGGCTCAGTCGGGTTCATGCCCCTTTCTCTCCCTTCCTGTCTGGATTCTGACTGATAGAGGTGGATGTGTGTGTGACAGATAATTTTTTACTTAAATTCTTTGTTAAAATTGTTTACCTTTAAAGTTATTTTGTCTTTTTAGACTGCAGTGATGTAAACAGATTAAAGGAAAAGTCAGTAACGGTCATCATTAAAGGTCCCCAGCCTGAACTGTGACCTTTGCTTTCAGCTTGCGGATTCACTGGTGCCCATGGAGATCAAGCCTGGCATCTCCTTGGCAACCGTCTCGGCCGTGCTGCACACCAAAGATAACAAGCACTTGCTTCAGGTAGGGGGTGCTGGGCAGGCGTGCAGGGGGCCCTCTCTCCAGCCAGAGACCGTGCCACCTAACAGAGTATATTTGAAACAAAGAGCGCTTCATAAGAATTCCTCAAGAACTGTTTCTCTGGCCATGTGCTTCAGAGAGGCTGCTGTCTCCCAAGGGCTGCCCAAGGCACATTCTGTGGGGGAGTGCTGCCCTGCCAGGCAGGCTGTGGGGAGACGTGCAGCTGGCAGGTGCAGCACTGCCCTTGGGGCTGGAAACAGAGCGCACCTGCATGAGGCTATGGCGGCCCAACTGCCTGGCCCTGCCCCTGACCCACACACAGGTGGTGGCACTTTGGCTCCAGGGCAGGTGCTGTGTCTTAAGAATTCCTTTCAGGAAAGGTGTCATCCTGGACTGTGTTACCTTTGTGCCCTATGTAGAATTGCTCCTAGCTACCACTTAAAGTCTGTTAGACCCCATGCTGGGTCCTTGTCTTACTGATCCCTCAAATAATTAGCTGCTGTCACCACTTCGTAGGCAGCTTCTCAGACGTCAGCCAGATGGTGGCAAAGCTGGGGTTTCCCCCTTTGGTCTGACCCCACAGCCAGTATGCCCAGCCACGGGTTCATGACAGTACCTGCAACATGACACAGTGTATTGTGGAGAATTTACTCAGCAGATACAGCAGTGAATCACCTGAAAGTTTAAAAATGGATCTTGAAGAAGGCAGAGAGCTCAGTGAATAAGGTGTTGGTTGGGTGGACAGTTGAGCCATAGAGGACATGGATCTGGGGCCCCCAGCAGCCAGCGAACCTGAACTGAGTGCCAGTTAAGGAAGCCGGGCCGGGGACTGTGAGGATGGGATGGTCTCAGGCTCCCCCTGTGGCTTGCAGGGGTGCCTGCTGCTCAGAGGAAGCTCCTGAGAGCCACTCTTTCCTTCTGCTCCAGCCCCCTCCTCGGCCCGCCCAGCCCACAAGCGGGAAGAAGAGAAAGCGGGTGAGCGATGATGTCCCAGACTGCAAAGTCCTGAAGCCTTTGTTGAGTGGCTCCATCCCCGTGGAGCAGTTCGTGCAGACCCTGGAGAAGGTGAGGTTTCTCGGGCGCCATAGACACGCCACACACAGCAGCCTTTCGCTGGCTCACTGTGGTCCCTGGCGGTAGAGAGGGGATGTTGCTGCTTGGACCTACTTGGTCCAAGGTCCTGCTGGGAGACCCAGGAGAAAGCGGAGTGAGGAGTGCAGCATCTCTCCTTCCAGGCACGAGGTCAGCAGAAGGCCTCTCTAGACTGGGGAAGAAGCTGCTTCCACACACAGATGTGACCAGCGGGGGAGGGTAGGGAGGCCAGGACAAAGAGGGGCCCATCCCTCTGGCCTCGAGCTTCCACGGCTGACTCCTTGCTGTCAGAGGGGAGCCCAGGCTTCACTTAAGTGTCAGGATTTTGGGGAGGCAGCAGTCATGGGCCTAGATGCCCAAGAATTCAGAGAAGAGGCCCAGCCATGCAGACAGGGTCGGGGCAGGCACCTGAGGGGCACTGGTCCTTCCCCTCTCTCAGCGAGGAGATTTCTTGACTCTGATTAAAAGAAAATAATCTAACCTTAGTTAAACATTTTAATTTTGGCTTCAGTCACAGGACTTCAAAGATCACTGTTTTTTTTATTAGGATTATAGAATCCTTTATGGAAGAAGGAATTGGCTAAAGGTAATGCTGTTCATGCTGCTTCTTGCAAGAACTGCAACAAATTATAATCATTACAAGGAAGGAGATTTCTATGCACGTTTTATCCAATGTAAATATCACAGTTGCTGGCCTTCAAATCTTAAAGGCTTTCCCTTTCCTAGGATTGGTTTTTCTCCACCTGTCTTGGATTTTCCCGCAGGAAAGCCTCCCCGCTCCGCTCCCCGGTGACCTTGCAGGGCTCCCGGGCCTTACTGCTGGGCCTCAAGCTAGACTTTTTTAAACTGGCGATGAGGACCTTCTGCCTGGCCCAGCCTAGGTCCTGACCCAATGTTCCACCCTCGCTCCTCTCTGCAAGAGGAGCAAGCCCCTGTCCAAGTCCCTAGGGGAGCCTGAGTCACGAAGTACAGGTGGCCTCCCCACACAGAGGCCCTTCACCGCTTTGTGTCCGTTTTGGGCACATGCCTCCTGTCCACATCACACTTGATCTGTAAGGAAATTCTGTCCTTAGTGTGAGCAACAGCCAAGAAACGTTCGCTCTGCTGCCTTCTCTCCTTCACTCTTGAGAGGGCTCTGCCAAGTCCCACAGTCTGGGGTATCTTGCTGTCACTGGCATTTTCCTGGGAGCTCAAACAGCTGAGACTTAGGAGGAAGCTTTGTAACCAGGGAACTGCATGGCGCGAGCAGCTAGGGTCCCAGACTCCTGAATACAGTGCTTGGACATGCCCGCCAAAAGCTTAGGCAGGTTGTAGAAATTCTATTCTATTTGGCATGAGATTTTGCATGTTTAGGGTCTCTTCTCAAGTATGTGAAACTATCGCTAGCGTAGGCCCTATGACGAGTCTGGGAAGTGTCATTCGTAGGTCTCACAGCTGTAGTCCGCTCACCCCCGTCTGTCTTTTCTTCTGGAGCAGCACGGCTTCAGTGATATTAAGGTGGAGGACACAGCCAAGGGCCATATCGTTCTGCTTCAGGAAGCTGAGACGCTTATCCAGATTGAAGAAGACTCAACCCATATCATCTGCGACAATGACGAGATGCTCAGAGTGAGACTGCGGGACCTTGTCCTCAAATTCTTACAGAAGTTCTGAGTGGGCCACCTCCCTGAAATCCTGCAGGCCCCCACTAGGCGTCTGAGGAGCAGCAGGAGAGCTGCTCACCGCGTCTCTGGCGTCCTCCAGCTTCAGGAGTGAAGCGACGGCTCTGGAGGGAAAGGGTCTGGACTGCGGCCGGGACCCCCATTCTGGATTCCCAGCACTGTTTCAGGCAAGAACTTTCCACTTCAGGCTCGTTTTCTTCTCGACTCTGGCGCTCTCGAGCTGAGGGGTGGCAGAAGCAGTTTTCCAAGAGGCTCACGGTGGCCAGGGAGGCGGAGATGACCGGCTGGCTGTCTCCCAGCCTCGGGCAGGGGAGCCCGTCTTTGGTTCACTTGCCTACAGTGCTGCGCCTCATAAGATGATCCCAAAAATACAGCCAAGTGAACCCATCGACCCGCATTTTCTACTATGAGCCCATTTGTTAATAAACTTATTTTTATAAAATCAGCTGTCCTCTGTTGAACCTACAATCTGTATATTGATTTAATAGCTAAAAAGTATGAAAATATACAGAACCAGCATGAACTCAGAAAACACCACAGCAAATTCCAGTGTGATGTGTTTATAATTTGTACTGTTTTTACGAAAGCACGGATGTGTCTCTTCTTAAATCGCATGAGGAGTGCTCACCTTTAAGCTAGGTCTGCAGGGAAGAGTGATCCAGGTCAGCACGCCAGCCTCGGGCTCTACCCACGCCACCTGTCCCCACAGCCTCAGTCTCTGCGTTCGTTCCACCAAGCATTGCTCGTGGGTACCCACAGAGCCACTGGCCTAGGAAGGTTTCAGACAAAAGTAACGTCACAAAAGATGATGGCTGCTTGTGAAATGTATAAAACCAACAGTTACCAGAGCAGACAGCATGAGCTGTGGCACCCATGCCAACTTTGCCAGTATTACGAACAAGACTTAGCCCTGGTGGGCCATGCGAGGTAGTATGCCCAGCGCAGGCTCTGTTCTTACCATCTTGTTGGAGTGAGTTAAATTAAGTCAGAAGTCAGTCCTCCAACTCAGATAACAGCTAAACAGCACACAGGGATTCATGAGCCAACAAATACACAATATGAATGGCTGCAGAACCACACAACCGAGTGCCCCGGCTCTATGGAGCGTGACCGCTTCTCTCGGAACGCTCACATCCATGGGAGCAAGTGCTTCACGTTTGCCGTCTCCAACCTAGCCAAACTCAGGCACCAGAATGCTTAAGCAGTTTCTGTTTTCGAAGGTTTCGGTCCATTCCAGTCAAGGGACAGGCTACAGAATAAATGAGAGGCTTCCAGCCGTGGGGCAGGACTGACGTTACAAGAGATGAATGCCATGACTGGGAGCATTCATTTTCTTTGAAAACTGTAAACAGGCATCTCAAGTACGCATACTTCCAACAGAACCTTTGAGACAATAACTGAAAGTAAATTTTAAAAACATCTGAAATGCAAACACAGTGTCAGCTAGAGCTCAGGAGAAACCAAAAATGGTTATTTTATTTAAATGTCCTAGCAGTGCTATCTAGGAATGATGGGATGTGTTGAGCCTGACTGCCGTGATAGGGCTTGATCAGAGAGCCCGGTGCTGGGGGCTGCGAAAGAAGTGAGCAGTAAGAACAGGTGAGCTAGTGGACACCAGGTGAGCAGGGTGAAGCCTAGCAGGTCTTCATCACATCATCACCACCGAGTGGCAGAAGTCAGAGGCAGGAAGCAGCAGAGACTCACACTTTAGAGATGGAATCCAGAGCCAGCCTTTCTAGGCATGCGGAGAGCAGCTATGAGTAACTCTGCCTAAAGGTCGGGTATTTAGATACCATCCCAGTTTGGTTAGTAGAAGACTCAAAAGAAGTGGCACAAGTGGCCTGGCTCTGAGATGTGGCCCACTGACATTGACCGATACTGACTAACCTAACACCGACCTGGCGAAGACTGACATCCAGCAAAGTTTCTACTCAATCCAGTGGAATCCTAGTGATAATTGAAAAAACCTTCAAAAATAGTGCAGACACCTCATATTATCTCAGTCTTAGTACAGAGTGATATGTTAGGTATCTATCATTGCACAGCTTACCCCAAAACATAGTGGCTTAAAACAGCAGATGTTTCTCATCTCACTGTTTCTATGGTTGGGAATCTGGCGTGCCGTGGTGTGTGGCATGGGGTGGCGTGGCGTGGCATGCTGTCGTGTGGTGTGATGTGGCTTAGCTGGACGGCCCGGCTCAGGGTCTCCCCACACGGCTGCAGTCAAGGTGTTGGGTGAGGGAAGAGGTTACGTAACTTTCCCCAAAACAGCCAGTGAGTGGCTTCTGCCTTACCACAACACCATGGGTGGGTATCAGGTCAGCAGCTGGCCAGGAAAAGGAAACCTGCCTTTTCAAGTCACATCTGCTCCCTGGAGCGCTTGAAGCTTTTGGCCCTCACAGTTGTCTAAGACATTTCCAAACTGTACGGAAGTGTCCACAGAAACGAGTGAAGACACCTATAAACCTGCATGATGACGCACTAGCAAGAGCCAAGCCACCAGTGGGAAAGAAAGGAGGACACTTTTCCTCTGACCCTGAGTCCAAGGGGAGAAGGGAATGCTCTCTCACCGCTTTATGCCATCTAGAAGAAGGTCGACAACACTTACCTTTCTTCAGATGCGCTGCAGCGGGACTACACGTCAATAACAGTAGTCTTCCTTGAACCTAAAATAGAGTGGAAATAACCCGTGACAATTCCGGAGGAAGTCACAGGTAAATCCTGGAGACCAGCAGTGCCGAGCTGAGCTGGAGGGCCAGCCTCCATCAGGAACTGATCTAAAGTCAAATGCCAGAGTCTGCTGCTCCGTGGCAGTCCATTATGGGTTTTAATCACACCATAAAACATTATATACATGAAATGTAAACTTGAATCAGAGGACCACAGATCTCCGAAAGGGGTATAAACTCCCATCTCATTAGGCATAATATTCCTTGCTTCTCTTACATTGGTATTGGAGGCCACTGAAGAAACATGTGCGTAGTCCCTGTGTCATGATGCTTGTGTTAGCAGGATTTACCCTTTACCTTTCTCTACAATAAAAATTCCTTACTCATGTATAAGCCTCCTTGATGTAGTTATCAATCAGTAAAAAGTGAATTAATTCTCATGATATGCAATAAATTCTGAATTACCACATTATCAAATAAGTTTGCTCACATTTTGTTAAATTATCCAATATAAGTTTTAGTAATGACTTACAATTGTTCCACATACTTTGGAAATAACCGGCTTCATTTCACAAAGCCTTTCCCAGGCATCCGTGAACATCAGTCGGCCCCTCTGGTATATTCAGTGTCTGGTGCCGTCTCTCATGGCTTTAGCTCAGCGTCACAGACAAGTTTCTCCCAGACTTACAGCTCGAGAGAAGCTCATTGCCAGGACCATGAGCACCCTGGGGGCAAGGTCTGTTTTTTCTACCTAGTCCCAGCGTGAGGCTTGGGGGAAGAAGGGAAGGGAAGAACATTTCAGAAATACTTAGGAATTACAGGCCAAAACAACATTTCCTGGGGGTCAGTTTTAACTGCAATGTTCTAAACATGGAACCCTGCCTGTAAGTGTAAAAACTTATCATTCAGCCCATGCTTTAAAACAGCTACTTGATTCAGTGGGCAGCTTCCTGATGAGATGGATCGGAGGTCGGTAACTGGCAGACAAGCAGAGTTGGTGGAAAAAAGATGCAACAGAAATCCCATGTGGCCCACAAAGCCTAAAACATTGACTGAAAAAGTATGCCAGCCCCTGCTCAAGTGTTGTGTGTTGAAACATTTTTGCAGTACTTATTCAAGTAAATGTTAAATAATGGAATGACTGTAACAGTTCCCATCGGAACTGACTCTCCTAAAGGTAAAACTATAAACTCTGGACACAAGTAGGTAGATAGAACAATCACCTACCATAAAAAACAATTCCATTAGCATAGAGATTTTATCACCCTTCTCGTAATAATTAAAACAATTTGACAAAAAAAAGTAAATTCATAGATGACATGAACAAAGTTATCAAAAACTGTGACCTGATACTTTTTAGAGTACTTACTCTACCGCAGCAGAATGTTTACTATGAAAACCATATGCTAGGTGATAAATCTCCTTACATCTAAAAGGACTGAATGCATACAGAAAACCTTCTCTTACCACAATGAAGTTAAATCCAAACTCAACAAAATATTTTGGAAAACCACAAATAATTAGAAATTAAACACTTCTGAAATAGCTCATGGATCAAAGACGACATCACAGAATGAATTGGAAAAATATTTTGAACTGCATAAAATTACAGCTCAAAATGTATAGGATACTGCCAACGTAGTGCTTAAAAGTCATCTTACACCTTTAAATGCTTACAGAAAAGATGAAGAGCCTAAAATTGACCTAAATTTTTACCTTAGATGATTATAAAAAGAGCCAAGTAGACCCAAAGAAAGTAGACGAAAGAGGCTAGGCGCAGTGTCTCATACCTGTAATCCCAACACTTTGGGAGGCCAATGCAGGCGGATCATGAGGTCAGGAGTTCAACACCAGCCTGGCCAAACTGGTGAAACCCTGACTCTACTAAAAATACAAAAATTAGCCAGGCATGGTGGCGCACGCCTTTATTCCCAGCTACTGAGGAGGCTGAGGCAGAATTGCTTGAACCCGGGAGGCGTAGGTTGCAGTAAGCTGAGACTGCCCCATGCACTCCAGCCTGGCCGCAGAGCGAGACTCTGTCGCAAAAAAAAAAAAAAAAAAAAAAAAGGAGAGGAAAGAAATCATAAAAATAAGAATAAATGAACAAAACAGAATAGAGAAAACAAACCCAAAAGCTGGTTTTTTAAATGATCACTGGAACTGATACACACCTCATTAGATTAATCAAGGAAAGATGGGACCTATTTCCCATATGGGCAGTGAAAAAACTTTGTCACTACAGATCCTGTGGACATGAAGACAACAACCAATCAGAAAGGAAAAGGGGGTTATTACTAAAGAGCCTACAAATATTAAAGGGATAAAAAGAATAACAAACTTATGCCAACAAATTTAACACCACAGATAAAATGGAAAATTTCCTTTGAAGACACAAATAGACAAAGCTCATTCAATAAGAAAAAGAACTTGATATTCACTTAAGAAATTAAATGTATTATCTTCTCACAAGGGAAACTCCAGGCCTAGATGGTTTCCCTGGGAAACTGTATCAAACATTTAAGGAGAAAATAACACCAATCTTGTACAACCTCTATCAAAAAGAAGAAGAGGGAATACTTCCGATCCCTTTTAAGGGGCCGGCATAACTCTAATACCAAAACCTTTTTTTTTTTTTTCTTTTTTTTTTTTAGAAAAAGAAAAGGAAGGAAGAAAAAGAAAGAAAGAAAGAAAGAAAGAAAGAAAGAAAGAAAGAAAGAAAGAAAGAAAGAAAGAAAGAGAAAGAAAGAAAGAAAGAGAAAGAAAGGAAAGAAAGAAACAGCAAAAAAAAGAAAGAAAAAAGAATGAAAGAGAGAAAGAAAGGACAAGAAAGAGGGAGAGAGAATAGGATTCTTGTTTTATTGCCCAGGCTAGAATGCAGTCTAAAAATGGGTATTAAAAACCACTTTTATGACAATAATTGTGCTTAACAATGGAGACAGGAAGGAATAGGGGATGAAAATAACAAATAAGCAGCCAACCAATGTTTTATGAAGTCATTACCAAAAAAGAAAATCAGAGGTAAAACTCTCTCATGAACATCAATGCAAAAAAAAAAAAAAATTATCAGCAATACACAAATAGGATAATATGACATGAACAGGTAGGGTTTATTACTGGAATGCAAGGATAGTTAAGTATTTGAAAACCAATCTATAATTTACAATAATAGCAGAATAGAGGAGAAACCCCATATGGTCATTTCAATAGATACAGGAAAAAAGCATTTGGTGAAATTCTCATAATAGCACTCAGCAGACGGGAATAACAGGGAACATCCTCAAAAGGTCATGGATGAAAAACTTACAGCTCAGTGAAATACTAGAGTTTTCCCCCAAATACTGAGAGCAACACAAGGGTGCTGACCCATACTACTATATTGTTCTTGGAGTCCCAGTCATTGCAATAAGGCAAAAACGAAGAGGAGAAGAAAGGAAGGCATACAAACAGACAAAGCATAAAGGTAAGAAAGAAGTAAAACTGTTTTCAGATGACTTTTTACATAGAAAATTCTAAGAAATCTAGAAAACTACTAGAATAAGTTCACAAGACTGCAGAATACAAGGTTAGTAGACAAAAGTCAACTGTCTTTTATATATTAACATGTTTTTGAGAGAACCTTGCTCTGTCACCCAGGCTGGAGCACAGTGGCACAGTCATGGCTCACTGCAGCCTTAAACTCCCAGGCTCAAGTGATCCTCCCACCTCAGTTTCCCAAGCAGCTGGGACCACAGGCACATGCCACCACATCCAGCTAATTTTTTTTCTTTTTACTTTTGTAGAGATCCACCTTGGCCTCCCAAAGTGCTGGGATTACAGGTGTGAGGCCCCACACCTGGCCAGAAAATAAAATGTTTCCAAATAGCAACTTCATTCATAATAGTGTGAGATAACTTTTGAAAATATATGTAAGATCTCCACCCTACAAGTCTCAAAACCTTGCTGATAGAAATTAACGATTTGAATAAATGGAGAAATATACCATATTCATGGATTAGAAGACTCAATACTAACATTTTAATTCTGCCTACTGATTTACAGATCTGATTGAACAACATCCAAGCAGACAGCCACACCACGACCTAACCCAGTGTTTTAAGTAGGTAAAGGACTTGAATAACGTTTTTCCAAAGAAGATATACAGATGGCCAATAAGCATGTAAAGAGATACTCAAGTCATTAGGGAAATGAAAAACCCACAAATAGGTACCACTTCACACCTACTAGGATGGCTATAACATTTTTAAAAATTTCTATCGGAAAATAAGTGTTGGGAGAAGTGGAAAAATTGGAACCTTCAACACTACTAGTGGAATGTAAAACGACACAGCTTGGCAGTTCCTCAAAATGAAATGGTTTGGCAGTTCCTCAAAAAGTTAAATACAGAATTACCATATTGTCCAACTCCACTCCTACATAGACACCCAAAAAAACTGAGAGCAGGGACTCAAATATTTGGCCACCTATGTTCTTAGCAACATTATTCACCACCTTAGTAACCAAAAGGTGGATGCAACCCAAGTATCCACCAACAGATGAACAGACAAACACAATGTGGAATATACACACAATGAAATATTACCCTCCCACAAAAAAGAATGAGACTGACACATGCTACATGGATAAACCTTGAAAACATGTTAAGTGAAATAAGCCACACACAAAAGACCACATATTTTATGACTTCATTTGTATTCAAATGTCCAGAATAGACAAATCCAAAGAGGCAGAAGAGAGGTTATCAGAGGCTGGAAGTAGTGGGGGAATGGGAAATTATTGTTTAATGGGCACAGAATTTCTGTTTGAGATGATGAAAAAGTTTCAGAACTAGTTCGTGGTGATGGTTACACAACATTGTGAATGTACTTACTGGCACTAAATCCCAGCACTTTGGGAGGCTGAGGCAGGCAGATCATGAGGTTAGGAGTTTGAGACCACCCTGACCAACATGGTGAAACCCTGTCTCTACTAAAAATACAAAAATTAGCCAGGCATGGTGACACGTGCCTATAATCCCAGCTGCTCAGGAGGAGAATCGCTTGAACCTAGGCAGCGGAGGTTGCAGTGAGCCAAGACTGTGCCACTGCACTCCAGCTTGGACAACAGAGCAAGACTCTGTCTAGGGGGGAAAAAATGGCTAACATGGCAAATGTTATGTTTAAATTTTTTTAATCTGAGAATCCCAGGTTTCTTAGAAGAGACTAAAAATATTGAGATGAATTTTATGTAAGTATAAGAGCTAATACCATACAGCTAATTCTAAATTTTACAGAGAAATACAAAGTAACTACAATATTGAAAGCAATCTTGGGGATGAACAAAGTTGGAAAGCTCCATTCAGCAAGACAGTAAGGAACTGGCATGAGGACGAACAAAGCAGCGTCACAACAAAGATGGTTCAGAAATAGAGCCCTACTTCTGCAATGACCGTATTTTCAACAGAGGCCCTAAAGCAATCCAATGGGGAAGGAAAAGTCTTTTTAACAAATGGTGCTGGAATACCCATATGGAACAAGTATCAGAAACCTGACCCATGCCACACCCCATACATAAATATTGAGATGCATCTTTAAGTATAAGAGCTGAAACAATAAAGCATTTGGTGAAAAACACTGAAAATATCTTCATAACGCTGAGTAGGCAAAGGTTTCTTGGGTCAAAGAAAGTGGTAACGCCATTACTCACCAGAATGTCTAAAATTAAAAAAGACTGACAAGACCACGGATGGGTGAGGATGTGGAACTGGGAGTCTCATCATTACTGGTGGGAGTACAAAATGGAATGACTGCATTGAGAAATGGTCTAGAAGTTTCTTATAAAACTAAACATGAACATGTATACATCTACCATATCACCCAACAATTCCACTCCTAGGTATTTATCCAAGAGAAATAAAAATCCACAGAAAGACTTGCACATGAATGCATAACTGTTGTGTGCTGTGTTCTGGAGAGGCTGTAGGCTGGTGTGGGGAGCAAAGCAGTGGCCAGCACAGCACGGTGAGGCAGCAGAGCATGCGGGCTCTAATAGGAGGTGGACAGGGCACACAGCCAGGCGCTGGCGTTGAAACCAGCTGGAAGGCAGAAAGAGCCATGAAGTGGCCACTATTTTACCCCAGTAATAGTTCACTGCTGTTGTGTCAAACAGTGGACTCTCTACATTTATCATGTTATTTAACTTTTAACATACGCTTAAGAGACGGGCAGAACAGAATTCTCCCACTGTATGTGGGATTCGAGCCTGAAACATTAATAGTCACCTGCTCTCCACCAGTGCGACGGGCAGCCCAGGATCTGTACCCAGTCTGCTCCAGAGCCCAGATCTTTCCCCAAACATTTTCCTCCTTTCTTCTTTGCAGTATCTTAACAATTCTATTCTTAATTTTTTCGTAGAGATGGTGGTCTTGCTGTGTTGCCCAGGCTGGTCTTGAACTCCTGGCCTCACGTGATCTTCCCGCTTCTGCCTCCCCAGATGCTGAGATTAAGACGTTAGGCACCACACTCCGCATCAACATTCTTCTTAACACCACTTTTGTAAACCTTGTGGAGCCTCCACTTCAGTGACAATCCCATCAACAACTGACATTTACCACCTTGGCTGACCATAAGTCCAAGCCACAACTCGACAGGAATAGACTCAAAGTAGACATCGTATCTCTAGGCATAGCAAGATGCATTTTCCACAGCCTCATGCCATCTTCTCAAGTCTCTCTGGTCCCAGGACAATCGTTAACATAGAGATGGATAGCTGGAAGAAGAGGAGCTTGACAGCCAAAACTCCAGACACAAAGAGAAACACCCCTCAATGACCTCTCCCCCATCAGCTGCTGCAAGCCTGCCTGATCAGTCATGAAGCCCACTTGAGGAAGGACAATGACTGTTAGGTCTCACCCATTCTTAGTGCTGTCAGTGTGACCGAAGCTGCCACCTGCAGAGCCCAGGAGAGGAGCCTTCACCTTCACCTCCTTTCCCTTCTCCATCCGTCTCCCTGAAGTCCCTGGTCAGTGCCCTCTCTTAAGGAAGCCTCTGATCCCACAGCCAAGCACAAGTTCTAGGCCCACGGGCACCAACAGAATGAGGCTCTGCAGTCGGGGAGCATCAGTTCGGTGCAGGTACAAGTGCAGGTGGCTTAGTGACTTATAGGTTAGGGGCACGACCTGTGGACCAAATCGAGCCATTCAGCGTGAGGCCTCACCTCCTTTCTGGGATCACAGGCACACACAGCTCCCCACAGCCACTCCACACACACACACTTTTCAATTCCCGTGGAAAAATTAACTGCATATATGAGCCACATGCCTGCCACATCCTGCTTATAGCAGGTCAACAGCACCTGAGTTCCTGTTTACTCAGAATGTCTTGCCCTGGAACTGGGCACAGGCCAGGCTGCCCGTGTGAGTGTGGCTCCGCTCACCCACCGCTGGCCCACAGCCCGCAGGCTGCCCGTGTGAGTGCGGGGTGGCTCACCCACCGCTGGCCCACAGCCCGCAGGCTGCCCGTGTGAGTGCGGGGCCGCTCACCCACCGCTGATCCACAGCCCGCACCAGGGCCTGGTCTTCCTCTGCGAGCAGGCCCAGCTGGCAGACACAGGTGGCGACCTGGAGTCAAGCAGGTGCCTTCTCTCAGTCCACTCTTCCATACCTGCCGAGAAAAACCACAAAAGACCTCCAAGCTGCTTGAGTTAAAGTCTCCATTTATTTTTTTTTTTTACAAAAATCCAATGTAAGACCATTGTGCTCATGACGAAAAGGGGTGGGGTGGATGGATGTGACATGGATTCCAAAAAGCTTCCCCCTCCAAACTAGGAGCTCCCCACTCTGTCCGGCACAGTTCCCAGGAAGATCGCCTTCTCCCAGACAGGACCCCAGCAGGTGAGCCCTGGCCTGAGGCACAGTCTACACGGAGGAGCCTTGCCTGGAAGCCAGTGCTCACAGTGGCCTGCAGAGCCCTGGGACGGCATCACAGGACAGCCCAAATCGGAGACCAAGTCAGCCACCTGGAGAGTGAGGCAGTCCTGCACCCTGCGAGCCAGGACAGGATGGCCGGGGTGCCCCATGGACAGCCAAGGAGACTGGGGGTCCGTGGCACTGCTTTTCCGCCTCACACGGATCACAGGTCAGCGCTTTCCTATGGAGAGAAGCACCTGACCAATGATGCCACGGCTGCCTTGCTGCCTCGCACCGAGGAGGGCGTGCCCCCAGCACCTGTCTGCAATCCAAGCCTGTGTTCCTTTCAGGGCCAAAGAGGGCTGTCCCTGTTGGAGGTCCCGGCACCACAGCCCTGCCTGCAGCACGTTTTGGTGTCATATGTCACTTCAGCTCACTCTGTCCTTCCGGGATCCACCAGTGATATTCAGGGACCCGACAACTGGCTCCACTAAAGGGACAGGCCCCTGGCCCCAACACACAGACAGCCCTGGCATACCAAGTCCCACTGACATCAGTATATGAGTTCCTCACATTAAACCACATAAAATAGCAGCCACAATATAGCCCCACTCACCACTCTCTTTGGCTCCCCGGGGGAAGGCTACTGCAGAAAGGAATCGAGTCAGGAGTCTGGGAAAGGGCAACTAGAAAGTTCCAAGGAGGGCGCCCAGCCCCCACTGCTGGGCTGCTGGGAACAAAACCACACTTCCTAGGTGGCTGCCTCAACAGGGGAGCTACAGACTGAGGCTGGGGGAACCTCAGGAACAGTCCTGGGAGCAGCCGGGTCCTGCTTGCCGATGGGGAGAGTTCCCTTAGGCCGAGCTAGAGCCCTACAGGTGGGTGGGAGCTACACAACAGAGCCCAGCTTCAAAGCAGTACTTGAAGAGGCCCCATGTGGTACAGGCAGGTCAAAGGAGAATGGATCCCCAGAAACAGAAGCACAGGATGCCAAGGTCTAGGGAAGACGGGACTGGCTTAAGGCATGTGCATGACCAGGACAGACCTGAGCTTTTGTTCAGTTGCTAGAAACCTTCAGAGTCAACTCCACTTCCAGAAAGCAGGGCTCAAGAAACAGAAGTCACAGGCTAATCCCTGACAAATGCCACTAACACCCTAAGTTCCCCTACTGCCACCATCACCCCCAAAATTAGCTTATTTCCGTTTCAGCCCAGAGACCGGAATTCCAAACAGGGAGTGGAAAGTGGTAACACGGGCTGGAGTGCCTGTTCGACTCCAAGGCTGCAAGTAAGCTTCCACAGCAAATCATGGCCTCCCACTGTTCCAGCACATACCAACCCTAGCAGATCCTACAGCCACACTGGCATTAGGGGTCCAAAAACCACTGGTAACACAGGATAGGGCTCCAGACAGAGGTGGGGGGAAGGTGAATTTCACCAAGGAATTATCCCAAGGCAGGCGCCTTGCTGTAAGACTTCCCGGCCAGCCGGGCAGGGTCCTCGAAGGACACTGGCTTGCTCTACACCAGCGAGAGGAGGCTGACCTGCAAACCACTCAGACCACAGCGACCTGCACCCTGCTGGTTTCCTGTCCAAACTGAGAGACAGCATTTCAGTAAAGCCTGAGGCTCATAGCACATGTCTTTCAACAGAAGAGCAGGACAAAAATAGCCATCTGGGAGAGCCGTCCTCAGGCCCTACTCCTTTCTCACTCTTTGCTTCCTCATTCTTGTCTCAAACGAAGGAGAAATGGGAGATCAGGGATAAGTACTGGGGCAAGCCTGGCCTAAAGATAAATCCTCAAAACCCAGTGGCCCCAGCAGCAGGAGGCTGAGAACCCCACCAGGGTCAGGTGCTCCCTGGGATTCACTGGGAGGGGAATGTTGAGTTACAGGTTGCTGACTGGCAGCGGAAAGGTAAGGGAACAGACACGCAGATCTTATCTCGCCGAGGCCCGTAAGAGGGCCAAGTTCATCCCTTTCTTGCTTCTGCACACAGAGGGCCCTGGGGAGGATGGATGATGATCTTTGAGGATAAGCCAAGGACACAAGGCCAGGACCCATCTCCACCAGAATACAGAACAAAGGAGCCTGCGAGGTCCCTACCTTAGAGAGGCAAAACTCACACTCCCCCAGCCAAAAATATATATATGTATGTGAGTGTGTGCGCATATATATGCACACACACATATATATAAATAAGCCTCGAATGGCAAATCTGAAACTTTCTCTTTTTAAATAATCATAATAGTTGTTATTGAATTTAAAAACCACAAACCAGCTGTCCTGGGCATATGAACTGTGTGAGTGACTCTGCAGAGTCCCCACAGTCCTCAGTGTAAGCTATCAGTCAGTGCCCTGTGTGGGGAACCCCGGGGCCTCCGCCCAGGGCTCCAGGCCCAGTGTGGCCGACTTCAAGATAAAGGCAGCGGTTTCCTTCCACTCTTCCTGCTGCCCCTCCCAGCGGAGGGTCTGGGCCACCCACCCAGCAGATGTCCCCAAGATCCTGCAAGGCCTAGGAACCTCGGGCGCCATCTCCCTCCCTCTACCCATCTTCTTCCCCAGACCTTGCGCTGCCCCTAGATGAACTTGAAGCACTTTGTCTTGTCATGGGGCAGGCGCGTCTTGAAGAGCACGGAGTCCACCCTGAACTGCGTGTACAGGAGAGGCATGTAGCCGTACACCTTTACGAAGAAGTTGATGCACTTGTGCCGCTCATGGAAGTGGGAGTCATCGTGTGACAAGGCCTGAGGGCATCCTGGGCATCGGAACGTCCACCGTGAGGTCACCTGGAAACGGGAGACAGACAGAGTGGGAATCCTGGCTAATGCCAACAGAAACCTTGCAGCTGTGCCGATCCCACGCCCCCATGGCCATGGTGAAGACGCCAGTCCCCAGAGGCAACATGCCGGCAGAGCGTGGCAGGAACCAGAGTCCCAGCGCACGCCTCCTGCCTACCAGGTGTATGCAGGACATCGTCAGGTTTTCTGCCCAGACGGCCTCCATGTCACAGATGCCAAAAGCCTTAACGTGTACAGTATCCGCTGTCTCAGTAATTCTACTCCTAGTACCTACTTGGTTGCACAGCCACAAGTAGGTACCAAGTTGTTCATTCCATCAGTGTTTTAAATCAAAATACTGAAGACTACTTGAAGAGGCGCTAGTCCAATGATTCTTGAATACTGTCCATAAAAGATGTTTAACTCCATTTAAAGCCATGGGAAAGTGGTCATACTATAGTCAAATTATCATTCATCAGAAAATTTCTAACTAGAAAAGTATGAAGAGGGACAGCCTCATTACAATGTGGCAGGCCAACCAGCATAAAAACTCCTCAGCACAGAACACCTGAACACGCAAGATGAAATACAGAAACCATCTCTTTAAATACAGGGCTGAGCCCGTAATAAGAATTGAAATCACCCAGTGATTAACCCCAGCACTTCGGGAGGCCATAGCAGGAAGATCAAAACCAGCCTGCTGACGTTTTAATCTTTTGTGGAGATGAGGTTTTGCAACAATGCAAAACTTCACCTCCAAAAAAGATAAAAACGTTCGCAGGGCGTGGTTGCATGCCAGCTATTTAGTGTAGTCCCAGTTACTTGGGAGGCGGAGACAAAAGGTTGCTTGAGCCCAGGAGTTTGAGGCTACAGGGAGCTACGATGGTACCACTGCACTCCAGCCTGGGTGACGGTGAGACTCTGTCACTCACACACATGCATGCACGCACGCACGAATAAACAATGAATAATTAATGAATGAATGAAATCCTCAGAGGCCAAACAATGAAAAAGCAAATCCTGCGAGGTAGCCATGAACTTAGTTTTAGATGGGCTGGGGAAGTGATACCTCCAATGTGGGCTGGGGCCTTTGGAAACACTGGCTTCCATGGAGGGAGCATGGCGGGGAGGAAGCCCCACCAAGAAAGATGGGAAAGAAATTTCTTTAAATTTATCTTCTACTTCCTTAATTTTCTTTTCACCTAAGCCTGATCTTTTTATCCCATTTCACAGAGATTTTAATAACCGTGATTTTCATTTTCAGTGGTTCCCTTCAGGGCTTTCCGATCTGTTTGTTCTTTCTGGAGTGATTTGTTGCTTTTTTAGTTTTCATGTTAGTCATTTTAAGCATACTTGTTTTATAGTCCATCTAATGGTTTATTTGGAATCCCTGGAGAACTATAACCTGTTTGTTACATGTGTTCACTGTTTGCTCATCATCAGCTGTCTCCTTGGTGGCTGACTGCTAACTTTATATTTCAAGCTCATCTTCAATGAGGCTTTACCTGTCAGTGTCCTACATGGCCTGAAGTGAAGAAATTTCTTTTTCTTCAGTGGGAACTTCCTCTGCTGAGAAAAATTTCTCCTTATAACAGTTTTGGTTTTATTCTGTCAGACAGTCCAAGGGTATCAATGACTGGGTCTAGTTTTCTTTTTTTTCCCCTCTGGGGACTCCCTATTTTGCCTAGGCTGATCTCAAACTCCTGGCCTCAAGAAATTCTCCTGCCTCAGCCTCCCAATGTGCTGGGATTACAGACTTGAGCTACCTCATGTGGCCCTTGGTCTAGTTTTCATATAGAATGAGTTCCTAAATCCATGGAGGCTCAAAAGACTATTAAACATTCTCAACCTACACTTTCCCCCCAAAACCTGTCAGAGTCTAGGTTAAAATAAACAAGGTGCACATCATCTCCCTGGGGCAACAGGTAGGAGATCTCCATTCTAATTCTCCGCCTTTAGCAGGCCCAAAGGTTCTTCACTGCTTCCATTGAGTGATAAAACCCAAGCCTCTAGACAACTAAGGTGAGAGCAGCGCCCCACGGTGGCCTCTATGATGCTGCCACACTTGCCACCTTGAGTTCTAGTCCTCCCATTTGCTTCCTTTCTGGCAATTCTTTTACTTTTTTATTAGGTCAACTATACACTGAAAAAAGAAGTTTGTTACTTATAGTGATCAGATTTCTAAATTACCTAGTACAATATAGAAAACCAGAAAATTTACTACCAAGTTTTTAAAAAGCAGACTGCAACACAAGTATATAAATTTAAAATATAAAAATAAGGCCACTGTGGTGGCTCCCACCTGTAATCCCAGCACTTTGGGAGGCCAAGGTGGGTGGATCACTTGAGCTCAGGAGTTCGAGACCAGCCTGGCCAATATGGCAAGACCCCGTCTCTACTAAAAATACAAAAACAATTAGCTCGGCATGGTGGCACATGCCTGTAATCCCAGCTACTCTGGAGGCTAAGGCAGGAGAATCACTTGAACCCAGGAGGCAGAGGTTGTAGTGAGCAGAGATCATGCCACTGCACTGCAGCCTGGGTGACAAAGCAAGACTACATCTCAAAAAAAGAAAAAGAAAAAAACCATATATATACATATACACACACACGTGTGTGTATATATATGTATATGTATAAATAAGTAAGTCACAATAGACAGGATACCAGAGAACCAAAAGAAATAAGCCAAAGGTTTTAATACTTTTGATTTCTTTCTCCATGTTTGTCTTTTCCCAAATGATTTTTAAATTGTTATTTCTATTATAAA
The DNA here is from genome assembly GCA_004027715.1 of Plecturocebus donacophilus. NCBI lineage: Eukaryota > Metazoa > Chordata > Mammalia > Primates > Pitheciidae > Plecturocebus > Plecturocebus donacophilus. Next base: position 57,215 of record PVKP010001866.1, read on the forward strand.
TTGAAGGGAAATTTTTTAATTGAAAGACACATCCCATGACTTACAGCAGAAGAATAATCACTGTATACAGCCAGTATTCACCGTCAGAGCCCAGGTCCCGGAGTTTAAACCGGGAGGAGATACAGGCCAGCGCTGGAAGGGTGGCTCACCTCAGAACCAAGCCTCTGGGTAGTCATGACCTCCAAAGGTCCCCTCCGAGGACCCACCTGTCTCCTCACTTCTCCCTTCACTCACTGGCTGCTCTCTTATAACCTTTCAGGGTCATGTCAACAATGAGTTACTACTCTTCCCACAGTTCCCACTGGAGCAGGATGTAGAGGTCAGGAATCTTGGGAAGGACATTTTCAAACAGCATCTATGTCCACTATTCCATGGGGCTCTTGCTGGACCTAAAAACCTTTCTCCTCATCCCAGACACCAGAATCCAACCCCAGGAGAAACACCCTCTAACCTACTCCACGTGATTCCATGCAACACAAAAAGTCACTCGATAACTGTTGTTTTCACGGAAGCAGAGGCTTACAAATGTTTTTAATTATGTAATCCATCAGTAAAAAAAGCACTGAAGACTGCATCCCCAATATATATATTCTCAAAACTTTCTGGGTGACTTTTCAATCTCTTATTCTGAATGAAGCCTGTTTACATTCTGTGTTCTTCTCCTTGCAAAGGTAGCAGATTATTCGAAGCAATAATATGACATTAACTCCCCATTATTTAGTCAGTATGGTTAAGGGATTAACATTATAGAAAGACTACCAATCATGCAAAGCAGTCAAACCTCCCAAATTCAAACAAGGAATAGTCTGACAGTAAAAACTTGAGGTATTGAAAGCAAAACAAAAAAATTATTTTTGAACACAAAAGATAACATATACCTGATACCATTAAAATTAGGTAAATAAAATATTTAATTCAAACTGGTTCTATATCATGAAGTAAATAATTAGATTCATAAGTTGAAGGACTTAACTAAGAGTTTGAAAACACTCTTAATTTCAGCCTTTGAATTTGAAAAGTCATCCCAATCTTGAATTCTTCATATATTCCCAAAAGATCAAGAAAATTCAGAGAGAATACTCAGTTTTGAAGTTTTCACTTGCTAAGAATCTTGTGCGCTATGTCCAGATTACTTCCACTTGCACTGAAGAGATCGCTTAGCTAATGAAACACTGGCCCAACGACGCAGCAGACAAACACACTTCAACAAAGATGAAAAATTCCCCATGTCTGTGCCTCCTCAGGTAACCGATGCTATTATTAGGTACCTAATCACTCAGATACTTGAAATTTTCACTTCTGGTCTACTAGGGAGGCATAAACTGATGCATACATCTTGAATCAAGTCCAGTCCCTGGCTATATAAGAAAGGATATATAAGGAATAGAAAATTGCTCACATCATTAATTACTTTGTAAAACCTTTGCCTCTCTATCTCAAAGTCTACAAAGTCTTTTCACTGTTTAATATGAGACCTACCACTGTACCTGGAAAACATACTGTTTTCATATAAATACTTGTGACTATTATTTTTCACAGTTAAAAAAAATCAATACATTATTTTGCTAATTTTTCTTCTCTTGTGAGGCTTTAACAGAAGTCTCGGCAATAGAAGGAAACCCTGGGACAATCACGAGTAATGTTCTATCCCGGGACCACAGTTGGCCTACAGATGCATTTCTATCTTTGTTAGGCTTTGCTGCATGGAACCAGCATCCTCTGGTGACCACTCTGCTTAGCACTAAAGATACAACTTCTTTTTCACTATGCTGCCTAAGATGGAGTGCAGTGGCTGTTCACAGACGTACCCATAGTACATTCAGCCTTGAACTCCTGGATTCAAGCAATCCTCCTGCGTCAACCTGCTGAGTAGCTGAGACTACAGTGCCACTACACCCCGCTTCTAAAGATATGATTTGACTATTAGTACATGGTGGTGGGTATTTAGTCTAGAACACAATTATTATCATCATTACTATTTTTTTTGAGACAGTCACCCAGACTGGAGTACAGTGGCACGATCTCAGCTCACTGCAATCTCTCCCTCCTGGGTTCAAGCAATTCTCCTGCCTCAGTCTCCTGAGTAGCTAGTACTACAGGTGCATGCCACCACGCCCGGCTAATTTTTTGTATTTTTAGTAGAGATAGGGTTTCACATGTTGGCCAGGATGGTCTCGATCTCCTGACCTCATGATCCACCTGCCTCAGCCTCCCAAAGTGCTGGGATTATAGGCATGAGCCACGGCACCCAGACTAATGTGTATATTCTTTAGTAGAATCAAGGTTTCACCATATTGGCCAGTATCATCTCAAACTCTTGACTTCAAGTGATCCACGCTCCTCAGCCTCCAAAATGCTGAGATTACAGTCATGAGCCACCGTGCCCAGCCGAACACAATTATTATTTACTCATGGCAATGACATCCAGGAAGGTCAACTTATTTCATAAAATTAAGTAATGTGCCTTTCTGATAATAATGAAAATAAGACCTCATTAGTCTGTTGACCCTTCTAAGGACATCCGGTATAAATCTATGAAATAAACACAGACGAAGCACAGTCACAAATATTCATTTGAAGTGACAGATTCTATAGCATTACTGGTTCCCGTAATGTCTCCTTCTGTAAGGGCTGAGCTACGCTGACCCTTACCAGCATGCTCTAACTTGCTGACAGAGCCCGCAGTGATGACAGGAAGGGGGTGGAACCAGGCTTTCTGTGCACTGAGTGTACTTGTTAATTCCTCCAAGAAAAAAACAGAACAAGAATGTCTAGACTTCTGAGGGTATTTTTGGCTCTGAGTAAATAATTTACATACTACTTAAGCGCCGGGCACTATTCTTTGAGCTTTATATATATTAACTCAGAAATTCTCAAGGTTTTTGTTTGATGGACATCTCCTGCACCTCTGGCTTGGCAATCTGGTCCAGGCTGTGGACTCCTCAAAATAATGTTTTTAGATATATAAACTACAATACATAGATGACAAAGGAAACGAGTTACACTAAACACACTGATATACATGCTCTTTTACTAATGCATTAAATAACAAGATCTAAGGGAATCGTAATAATGGCCGTGAATTCAAAGCAGTAACAAACAGAAACAATGCTTTTTGCAGATACTGCAACATATGATATAAAGATATCTATGATTTCTACTGGTGACAAATCAGTTACTACAAATACTCTTATGAACTGTATAGCCTGTTTCAAAATTGAAGAAAACGCTAAACTCCAGTAAGAAATTAATAAAAATAATGATACAACATCTTTCCAAACCTTCTGATTTCTCTCCTTTGGCCTTTGGAACGAAGAGCCCCTGTCCTAACATCTCACGAAGCCCACAGACAATCCTTTCATGAGATAGGTAGTATCATCCCTATTGGACAAATGAGGACTCGGAGGTCCAGTGCAATTATGTGCCATGCGACTGCAAAGCAAATGAATTAAACATGCACGCATCTGCAGCCCCACCAGCAGCGGGACCTCACCTTGATGGGGGGCTTCCGAGTGATGTGGGAGACAAGAAAGTTCATGGCAATGTCCTCACAGTTGATGTATTCATCCACCATGTCCCGGATGGCCTGGGGCATCACATAAGAATACAGGTAGGCGTAATACTATTGGGAAGAAAAAGAACCACATGCTCTGTTAGAGGACACAGGCTGTTGGCTTTCAGACAAAATACGTGTGACTAGAGGGGCTGTTTGTGTGTGGCAGTAACTGGGAGGTATTAGTGGTACTTAGGGACTCAGGCCAGGGATGCCAGACATCCTGACGTGCAGATCTTCTGCAGTGAGGAATTATCCCATTCAAATGCCATCATCACCCCCTTCAGTAACAGAACATCATGTCATCTCCTTGGTACCGCAGCGATTTTGAAATCAATATAAAGATTTGTCAAACTAGGTCAGACGCTGGTTCAATTGAACACTATTTTATCTCTAACAATGGCAAAAGAAAAAAAAAGGATAAGTGAGGGGGAAAAGCCTGGTTATTTTCTCAGACCTCAATAAATCACAGAACCATGAAGCACACCATCCCTCGCTGCCTTCCACACAGATTCTTGAGTCTGGTCACTTCTCACTGTTGGCCCTGGCTATTCACTGCTCTCAACCCCCTGTTTATCTCTTCCCTGGATTGTCTGCATTGGCTCCTAAATATTCTCCCTGCTGCCGGATTCTCTTCCCCATGTGCTAGTCCCAGTACAGCAGTTGACTGTGTTAACACTCAAGCCAACTTAACATGTCACCCCTTCACTCTAAAGCCTCCAAGCCTTCCCCTCTCAGTCAGAATAAAAGGCAAAGTTCTTCTGCAAGCACTTTTTCACAAAAGAAAAGAAAATTTTTAAAAATGCAAAGCTCTCAGACTGCTCTACAAGTCCACAGAGGGGCGAGTTGGAGCCACTCACACCTGCTCATGAATGTCAATTGCTACATTTTCAGAATGTTATGAGTTTGTTATTAAACATAGCCATTATTAAAGATGTAATTATTTAAACTTCAAATTAAACAAATTAAAATACTACAATCCATGCAATGAATACCTCACACTCATTGCTTCCTAATTTATTATATTTGACTATTATCTTGAGGTTACTTCTATCTACTGCTGACACTGAAAATACTACATAATGGTGTGCAACTGTGCGTCTCTTCCCAAATCCATGTTCAGTGGCTCATGTTAACTTCAAATCAGCCAAGGTAAGAATATTTATACCACAGAAATCAGCGAACACTACAAGACAGGGCACATGTTAACTGCTACATGCTGCACTTTGCTGTAATGAACAGATGAATAGGTGAGGCTCCCAGTTAAACCGGTTCACTATTAGCATATTTCATTACCTACAGTACAATCTGTTTAGTAAAATAATGATCATAAAATGTTTTTGTGACACAGAATAAACGTGCTTTATTACTTGAGAGTTGGTAAACTTAACAAATGAATTGTACTTTTTATTCTTTTAACAAAAAGGTGATCCAGGCTGGGCATGATGGTTCATGCCTGTAATCTCAACTACTAAAAAACTAAAAAAAGTACTAAAAAAAAAAAATTAGCTGGGCATGGTGGTAGGTACCTGTAGTCCCAGCTACTCGGGAGGCTAAGGCAGGAGAATTGCTTGAACGTGGGAGGCGGAGGTTGTAGTGAAACAAGATCGTGCCACTGCATTCCTGCCTGAGTGACAGAGCGAGACTCCATCTCAAAAAAAAAAAAAAATTTTAATTTGGAAACAGACTTGACTTGCTATAACTCATGGTATCCAATCAAGGTTTTCAAAAATAATAATATCAATTATATCACTTTAACTAAAAATTAAGATCTTGACCAATATGGTGAAACCCCATCTCTACTAAAATACAAAAATTAGCCGAACAAGATGGCGCATTCCTGTAATCCTAGCTAATTGGGAGGTTGAGGCAGGAGAATCACTTGAATCCGGGAGGCAGAGGTTGCAGTGAGCCAAGATCACACCGCTGCACACCAACCTGGGCAACAGAGTGAGACTCCATCTCAAAAAAAAAAAAAAAAAAAAAAAAGAAAGAAATGAGTGTAAGAAAACAAGGAGCCACAGGCAGGTGAGCTCACACGGGCCCCATTATGGGTCCCATTGACAGGAACCACCACCACGCAGCCCAGCCAGGCCTTATAGGAGCTGACCTTCATGTGTATTGCAGCTCAAATCTTTTTGTAAAGTCTTCTGGTTTTTAAAAGTTGTCAGTGTATGGGACAATGCTAGAGGCCCCAAAAATCTCACTGTAAGTCGACTGAGACTTGGAGGCTGCTAGTTTGTAATCTTCTTTCTAGATTTTCACACAGGAAAAAATACTAAATTTCATTAAGTAAATGATTTCTTGAAAGGAGAGGTATCTGACCATTCGTGTTTTTAAAAAACAGTCTGAATCTGAGAAGGCAGACTTTTCAGAATTTAAGTACATCCTCGAGGTATGAGTATAGGCACTGCTAAGATCAGTGGCTCCTTCTGGGCTGAGCTAGTGTGCAAATCTTGGCCAGTTGCTAACACTCTACTCCTCTCGCCCTACTTGCAATCCCCAGCCCAACCAAGGCCCACCCAAGCAAAGAAGTCCTGAGGTGAAGTACAAGAATGGGATGATCAACTTCACACATTAAGTTTTTAAAAGAAAAATAACAGCTGAAAGTTTAATGACTGCTTAGGCGGGCTCAAAATGTCCCTTTATGTTAGGCATGGTGCCTCACGTCTGTAATCCCAACACTATGAGAGGCTAGTGCGGGGCAGACCACTTGAGCCCAGGAGTTCGAGGCCAGCCTGAGCAACATGGCAAAACCACACTACAAAAAATACCAACAACAACAACAAAAAAAATAGCCAGGTGCGGTGATGCATTCCTGTAGTCCCAACTCCCCAGTAAGCTGAGGCAAGAGGATCACCTGGGCAAGGTTGAGGCTGCAATGAGCCAGGATCCCACCATTACATTCTAGCCTGGGCAACAGGGACCCTATCTTAAAAAATAAAACAAGTCCCTATAAAAATGAATGTTATTGCTCTATTTGAGGTGACTGGCAAGATGCCACCATCTGAGATGTGAGACAGGTACTGGAGAAAAGACTTCAAGGAGCTGGGGAGAGATGGTGACCTTTTGTGGGAAAAGTTGGTATGATGTGCTGAAGGACAAATGAGAGAGGCCCCGTAAACAATGAAAATACACAAATGCAGACCTCAGCGAGAAAGGCCATGGCTGCAAGAAGATGAGGAAGTCACCAGTCTGCAGATGCTAAGAAAAGCCTTGAAACCTTGAGTGTGTGAGAGAACCCCAAGGGCAAAGAAGAAGAGCAACAGTGGCTAGCCCCCGGGACATGACACCTTCCAGGCAGAGAGGTTGTGGTGGGTGGGTCTTCTGTGAGGACAGTGAAGGCGCCAGAACCACAAAGGGGGTGGACGCAGACAAAGAGGAGGTGGCAGGTGCCACCGTCTTTGGTGACTGTCAGGGCACAATGAAAAGGCTAGTTGATAGCAGCAGAACGGACGACAGGAGTTGCAAGTGAGACTTTAAGTGACAGTTGGGACGGAAGTGTCATTGGTAAGCAATGAAAATGTTCCCTATGCCGGCCCCGTGCTGAAGCACAGATGTGGGGATATGAATGCCTCTAAGTATACAGGAAAAGGCTCAAGGAAGCACTGTCCTCAGAGAAGACCCAGTGGACAGAAGAGTGCTCTGTGAGGTGGGCAGTGGGGGTAATGCCAGGGTAGCCTTAGGATAGGGGCTCCTCAGGGCCTGGGTAGGACTTTAGGAAGGAGGTAAACAGCGGCACCCATGGACACAGAAGCCACATACAGCATTGTAAACTTTCTAGAAGCCACATCAACCACATCATTAAACAGTAAAAAGAGACAGTAAAATTGAGTAATTTTAACCCAGGATATCCAAACTAACTGCATTTCCACATGCAATCAATATAAACAGTTACTGAGCTGTCTGACACCCTCTGTTTTAAGTTTCTGAAGCTGTTGTGCACTTTACACTGAACACCACATCTCCATTCTGACCAGTCACACACCAGACGCTCAGCAGCCACACATGGTCAGGGGCCACTTTGCAGAATTGAAGAGGTAGAGAGGGAAGATGGACCAGGAGCAAAAAACACAGAACAGTAGAGGAAGACTGCAGGGTCGTAAGCTTCAGATACTCAGTGAAAATCAGATTAGAAGGCACAGTGAAAGTAATAAGCACTGAAGCATCACAAAGAACCGGCAGAGTCACACAGAGGCTTGTCGTGCAGCCTGAGACAGGCGTGGTACATCTAAGTCAGAAAAGTGCCCAGGTCATTTTCTGACAGCTGGGCCACATCTGCAGTGGCAGTGTTGAAACTGTAAGGTATTTGAGGGGTCTTTTAGCCCAGGGCCCTCAGTTTTACAGAGGGAGAGCCAACGCCCAGAAAAATAAAGTAGTTTCCAAATGGCCAACATGCTGCTGTACAGGCAGCCCTCTCATCCTGACTTTTTATCCCCGAGTTGCTCTAAGCATCTTGATCACTGTCTCTAAAAATGGAAAGAACTGACTTCTAGTACAGAAGAGACACAGAAAAAGCATTAGCAGGGCTAAGCTGAGGGCAGCATTCCACTATCACACAAAGGCGAAACTCTTACCAAGTCGATGCCATTCTCACCAGCTTTTACTTACCTTGTGAAAGAAGGCAGCACCTGTCAGCACCATGGACAGCTCACAGGAGTAGTTGGAGTTGTAGAGCCAGGACTGATGGGGGATGTCCCACGCGTGGTAACGGCCAGGGAAGCCCACGATGCGGTCCCGAGCTTCTCTCCACACTCTCAAAAAACACAAGTGCATACGCAGACCTCAGTACAGAGCTTCTAGGGTCATCAGAAGTGTTCACAATTATTGCCTCTACCTTACAAGCTCTGGCTCTTAGGCTTTTACTTCTTTTATCCTTTCAAAATAAAACAAAATCAGTAACAAGCCAAACAGGATAAAGGCAAACAAGGTATCATATTCAGCTTCCTTAATAAGCACCTGAACACTGTCCCTCTAGCAGTCAGCATCCTCCAACACTTCCAGAAAGAATAAGCCGTAACTTGGGAAGGGCATCTCCAGAACAGGGTATGCATAATAATCTACTAAAGGGGTCCCCAGAATGGGGTATGCCCAATAATCTACTAAGAGGCATAAAGATGATATCAATTTCAATTCATTTTTTAGCTTATTTAATTTCCAAGAAAGGGCTAGGCAAGGTGGTTCATGCCTCTAACCTCATCACTTTGGGAGGGTGACACAGGAGGATTACTGCAAAAGGAGTTGGAGACCAGCCAGAGCAACACAGCAAGATCCTGTCTCTAAAAAAAAAAAAAAAAAATTTTTTTTGTAATTAGCTGGGCATGGTGGAGCACACCTGTACTACTAGCTACTTGAGAGGCTGAGGTGGAAGGACTGCCTAAGTCTAGGAGTTCAAGGCTACCGTCAGCTATGACTGCACCACTGCACTCAGCCTGAGTAACAGAGCAAGACCTGGCTCTAAAAATGAATGAATGAATAAACAAACATTTTCTAAAACTTTTCTTTTTTTTTTTTTTGAGATGCAATCTCACTCTGTCACTGGGCTGGAGTGCAGTGGTACGACCTCAGCTCACTGCAACCTCTACCTCCCAGGTTCAAGTGATTCTCCTGCCTCAGCCTCCTGAGTAGCTGGGACTACAGGTACACACCACCACGTCCAACTAATGTTTCTATTTTTAGTAGAGACGAGGTTTCACCATGTTGCCAGGATGGTCTCGATCTCCTGACCTCTGATCCACTTGCCTCAGCCTCCTGAAGTGCTGGGATGACAGGCGTGAGCCACTGTGCCTGGCCAAAGGCTTTGTTTTCATTGAGCGCGACATATTAGTTCAGTAGGACATGTATGTAATTTACATACTCTGCACACTTTTACTGAGAGGGTACATCATAAAAAGGTTTAGAGACCACTCGTTTAACCACAGAAGACTACTGAACTGCGCCACTCCTAATTCGAAACGAGCAGGGCTGACAGAGAAACATGTATCATGAGAAGTGATCTATGGAACCATATAACTGAAAGGTTTCATTAAATGGAAGAAATAAATGGAGAATTCAACATGTTTCAGTAGAAACTTTTATATCATCTCCAAATTTATAGGTAAAGTAGAACAAATAAAATTGGTCCCCAGTTTCCTAGGATAAACTGGAGAACGGAAAGTGCTTAAGCTCCACAGAACCCGACAGGCCTGCAGAAGGGCTTCCAGGGATTTAAACTGCCTGCAAACACCCTCATCACTTACATGCAACTTCATTTCCTAAGACACAGATTTCATTTCAAAAGAGTTCCTCTCCTAGTAAGTCTGAAAGCATCAAATCTAATCCAACAGATGAGAAATCCAACTTCTATCGCAACGTAATAGCCTTCTAGGTGGGCTTTTTTTTTTAGACAACTGATTTTAATTGTGGCAAAATAAACATAAAATGTACCGTCTCAATCATTTTCAAATGTACAGTTCAGTGGCATTATGCACATTCACAGTGCTGTGCAAACATCACCCCCATCCATCTCCAGAACTCTTTCATCTTCCCAAATGGAAACTCTATCCCCATTAAACACTGATCCCTACTCCCACCTTCCCCAGCCCGGCAGCCCCTATTCGATTCTCCGTGTCTATGAATGACTACCTAGGGACCTCATAGAATGGAACCACAGTATTTCTCCCTCTGTGTTGTTTGCACTTCTGTTGTAAATATGCTGCTCTGGCCATTCATGTATTCCCTTCTGTATGGATACATGCTCTCAAGTCTACTGGTAGACCTTTTCTATCTGTCCCTTACGATTCTATCTGCCTCTTTCTTGGCTACGTAAGTTGAAGTGAGTCAAGATCTATCTTTGCCAGAGGAAAGAATTCTCAGACTTACCCTTTTCTTTGAACTTAGGTCTGTTTCATTCCCATTAAGGTGAAATAAGCAAATTGGGGAGATGAATAAGAAAAAGGTTTTAGATCAAAGGATGCCCAAACACTTGAGAAAAGAGTCAGGGTGGGAAATGGTTAGGATGTACAGACAGCAATGATAATTCACCAGCTCCATTACCAGAGGCTAAACCTCAAATGCAAATGATGGTTAAGAGACACATTAAAAGGCTTCCCGTTATTCTCTTACCACCTGCAAATCTGTTGGAAAATAGCACAGGCAAGGTCAGAAGCCCCTAAATCAGGGGCTTAGAAGACAGCTAATGCCAGCTATGCTAATAAGCTTCAAATTCCTCAAAGCTGGGCTGCTTATCAAAATCATTCTTGGATCTAAGGGTTGGCAGTTCTGCTGTTAACACCCCACGACTCTGCTCACCGCACCAGTCCCTTAGCATGCTCCAAACCACGTCACGCTGCAACAGAAACACCCCCTACCACCCACCCCCTACCACTACCACCTGCAGCAGCAAAGACCTCACCTGGAGCTACAGCATGACTTTCTTCCTTTCATAAAAACAAGTGGAGAGAGCCAACTACTTATTATCATCGACAAAGAAATACACCTCGGTTTACCAGGATTTTTTTAAATCACAGCTATGAACAGACTTGCTGTAATACTATACTGGGCAAAAGGTCAAAGGAAATGTGAGAGGCTGGGGAGAGTAAGAACAGATGTTCTAGTTTGTCAGAAATGTGTCAAATCGTTCTTTATAGATGGATGTAAGACAGATGAGCAATAAAGCTGCTGTTCCTTTTATTGAAGCATCTGCTCTTACAAGCCTAAGCCAAGGCAGGGCCAGAACCAGGTAGGTCAGGTTGGGCCTTCAGTGAACACAATGGAAGCACAGAGAAAGAACTCTCTATCCTGGACTCACGCTTAATTTGAACAAGACCTCCAAAGAAGTCTACTCCAGTGGTTTTGTTTTTGTTTTGTTTTGTTTTGAGCTCTGTCACCCAGGCTAGACTGCAGTGTCATGATCTTGGCTCACTCCAATCTCCGCCTCCCAGGTTCAAGCAATTCTCCTGTCTCAGCCTCCTGAGTAGCTGAGATTACAGGAGCACACCAACATGCCCAGCTACTTTTTACATTTTTAGTAGAGACAGGTTTTCGCCATGTTGGCTAGGCTGGTCTCGAACTCCTGACCTCAGGTGATCCACTCACTTCAGCCTCCCAAAGTGCTAGGATTACAGGCATGACCCACCACACCTGGCCTCCAGTGGCTTTCAAACGATCTAAGAACTAATTTTTCCCCAAAATTATTATAGATTAACACTTTGGTAAAATACAACAAAAATGAACTGCATCGTTTCTTAAATATGACACCCAAAGCACAAGCAACCAAAGAAAACAGTTACAATGAACTTCAAAACGCAATCTCCGTGCTTCCAAGGACACCATCAAGAAAGAGAGAAGCTAACCCACAGAATGGGAGAAAATATGTGCGACTTGTATCTCTGATAAGGAACTTGCATCTAGAATACATAAAGAACTCTTATACCGCGATAATAAAAAGACGATCCAAACAAACATGGGCAAAGAATGTGAAAAGCCATTTCGCCAAAGAAGATATACGAAGACAAAGTAGTCAATAAGCACATAAAAAGATGCTCAACATTGTTAGAGAAATGCAAGTCACAACTGTATGGCTGGGTGCTGTGGCTCTGGCCTGTAATCCCACCACTTGGGAGGCTTGCTCGAGGCCAGGAGTTTGAGACTAGCTTGAACAACAAAGTGAGACCCTGTCTCTATAAAAAAATTTAAAGATTAGCCAGGTGTGGTGATGTGAGCCTGTAGTCCCAGCTACTCAGGAGGATCACTTGAGCCCAGGAGTTCAAGGTTACAGCACGCTGAGACTGCACCACTGCACTCCAGACTCAGCAAGTGTGAGACCCTGTCACACACACACACACACATACACACACACACACACACACGTGAACATACATATATATATAATGAGCTGTCACTTTACAATGAATCGGATGGCTATAGATTTTAAAAATGGAAAATAACAAGCGTTGAAAAGTACGTGTAAAAACTAGAAGCTTCATACACTGCTGGTGAGAATGCAATATGGGGCTGCCACCATGCAAAACAGTCTGACAGGCTCAAAATGTTAAAGCAGCTATCATGATCCAGCCACGTTACTCTTACGTATACACCCAAGACGAATGACCTGTTGGTACAAAAACTTGCACATGAAGGTTCATAGCATTATTCATAGTAGCCAAGAAATAGAAATGACCCAAATATCCATCAACAGACAATGAACGAAGAACTGGTACCTGGGTCAGGCTCCATGGCTCATGCATGTAATCCCAGCACTTTGGGAGGCCAAGGCAGACAGACTGCCTGAGCACAGGAGCTCAAGACCAGCCTGGGCAACATGGTGAAACCCCATCTCTACTAAAATACAAAAAAAAATTATTAGCTGGGCGTGGTGGTCCATGCCTGTAACCTCAGCTACTTGGAGGCTGAGGTGAGAGAATTGCTTGAACCCAGGAGGCAGAGGTTGCAGTGAGCTAAGATCATACCACTGCACTCCAGCCCAGGCAATAGAGCAAAACTCCATCTCAAAAAAAAAACAAAAAACTGGTACCTGCTATCAGATGAACTTTGAAAACATCGTGTTCAGTGAAAGAAGAGAGTCAGGAAAGGCCATGCATGGCTGTATGGTTCTGCTGATAGAAAAAGTCCAGAATAGGCAAATCTAGAGAGACACAAAGACAGAGTGGCTACCTAGGACTCAGAGGGGCGGGAGAAAAATCCGGAGTAGCTGTTAATAGGTACAGGGTTTCTTTCAGTAGTGATAAAGATTTCTAAAATTAACCATGGTGATGTTTACACAACTCTGTGAATATTCTAAAACCACTGAACTGTACATTAAATGAGTGAATTTTATGGTATATGCATTATATTGAAGAAATGTTGCAAAAAAAAAAGAACTGCAAGAAAAATGATCATATACTTGGATTTCATTTTGTCAAATTGCTTTAAAAGTTTCCAATGCTTACCCTCAATATTTATACTTACCATAAACAAGTAACAAAACCGCTATCACACTCCCTGATACACTTGGAGTAGCCTTCATCTACTCCACCCTCTTCCCTGCAATGACCCTCAAGTGGGATCTTTCAGCAGTTACTAAGACTCAAGAAGGCAGAAGGGTTGAAGGCCAGGGGAAGTTCTGGAATGCGACAAACATGCCTTTGAATCTAGAGCTCTGCCTGCCACTTTCTAGCTTCTGCATGGTTCTGTTCCCTTGGATCTCAGTTTACTCCTATAGGAAATGGAGACAGCTACAATTTATGTCATCAAATTTTAGGAGGATTAATGAGGTAAGACAAAGTCCTCAGCTGGTCCCTGGCACACAGCATAGGTTCAACATATGTTTAGCGGCAGCATCATCATTACCGCCACCTCCTTTTCTTCCTCCCCTTCTTTTTCCTTTTAAATCATTGCTTCCGACGCCTTCCTTCCGCCAAATCTTTTTGGGTCCAGGATCCTGGCACGGTTCCATTTCTTCAACACACAGCAGCAAGTTGCTTTTGCCTGCCTGGGAGTTATTTCCCACTCCTCTAATGACAAAACCCTATTTTCTTTAGAGAACTACCCATTGCCTCTACTCTCTGCCCATGGGGTTTGGGTTTAAGGATGATACACCTGCAGCACCAGGAGCAGGCAGGTACCACGGTCTAGCCAATCAAAGAATTCCACCTCCCTGGCCACAGAGGAAAGGCCTGTGGGAGCGCAGATCAGAACCTAGAGATGAAGAGAGACGGACTCCTCCACCACCATCTACGAGCCTGCATCCAGCCATGCCTTACATCAGCCCTGACTACCTGTAAGGGTTTCTCAGTTATCATCAGCCAAGAAATTCATTTTGCTGCCTAATCTAGGTTTTCTGTCACTGGCAACCTCGAGTGTTTCATTGGAAATTAGTCTCTCACCGAAAGCCAAACATGATTTCGTCATGGCGGAGGTGAGCATCATCATCGATGGACAGGATGGCCTCGGTCTCAATTTCGTTCCAGGGTAAGAATCGGTTGTTCAAACTGTTCTTCTCAGTGCGGACCACCTGTGACAAGGAAGGAAAAACATTAAAAATCAAGGATGCGTTATGGAAGGCAAAACAAAAACCTCTATTTAGGTCAAAGGAGACCATGGCTGGATTTACCGAATAACTGTGCGTGATCTCCTCATACACAATTGTAAAATCTAGCATAAACGTTTCAGGAATAAAAGCTGCCTTATGCTTCAACAAATGTATACGGATTTACCTTTTAAGCTTCATTCGTTAGCTAATTTTCTTGTGAATCAAGTGAAAGCTGAGGATTATTTTATATATGTAATAAACATGACATAGGGAAATTAAAAATAATTCTCCCAAGAGAACACAAGGTGGCAGAGTGGATCTGAGATTCCGATTCCTGGCTGTGGAATTCCCAGCATGTGGGTTAATTTTAAAACTGAACCCAGAAACCTCGTAAGTCTGTCACTTCTGACTCCCAGTTCTAACGTCTTTTTGGGATATAAACCCAAATAAAGAGCATAGCCCATTTGGTTGAGATTAATTACTTCACCTATGCAATTCCTACCTACAATGCTGACTACTCATACACAAACTTTTTCTTTCTTTTCAAGGTGTCATGAACTCAGTACAGCAGCTTCTACATCTTCAGCAGATCCCAAGTCAAAAAACATCTAACCTAAGTGATTCAACATATACGCAAAGCAGTATTTTCTTCAAAAAACAAAACTTGACACGTCAAACGGTACAACTACATGACACAAAAATTGTTATTTAACCATCTTAGACGGTTAAGATGGGTAGCTGTGTTATTCACCTTGCCACCTAATACTCACATAAATGATGACCACAGTCAGTACTTGGACGGCTCATTTTATTCTTATTTTTATCAAATTAGTCCAACCAATGGGGAACCATTATTTTGTTCTCAAAACCCCAAAACAGAGAGTATCTCACCAAAAATAATCTTTTTAGAATGCCACAAAAGATTATCTTACTTCCAACAGACCGTTTTACATGTACTGAGGACAACCTCTACCTGGCATGACAAACTAATTACATCTGAGGGCTTAAATTTATTAATGGTTTCAAAGGGGCTCCATGACCTACTAGTATGTCTCTTCGACTTCAAATACCTTCTCTTCTATCCTCCCTCTGGAGGCCAGCTCAGATGCCTCTTGACACACCCTCCTTACCAGGAGAACCATTTATTCTATGTTCTTAATGCAGACTCCTCACACTTCAATTAATTCATTCTAGCACACTTAGAATCCAATTAATTCAGAGCTAGAAGGGCTTTGGAGATTATAGCATCTAACCCTCACTTTATACAAGCAGAAACTGAGGCTCGAATGATATAATACAACTGGCTAGTTGCAAAAGCCAGAAGTCTAATTCATACCTTTTTTAAAAAACAAAAACAAAAACTAAACTGAGGTCCAGAAGTCTCATCACTATGTTCTCTAGGCTGGTCTTGAACTCCTGAGCTCAAGTGATCCTCTCCCATTCTGGCCTCCCAAAGTGCTAGAATTATAGATATGTGCCACCACACCTGATCCTAACTCATACCTTCTGATACCAAATCCAGTCCTTTTTCTGCTAAAGTTTGGTTAACTTTATAAACTTCTTCAAACCAAAGCCACTATAGGAAATGCTTTTTTTTTTTGAAGATAGAGTCTCACTCTGTGGCCCAAGCTGGAGTGCAAGGATGTGATCTCAGCTCACTGCAACTTCCACCTCCAGGCTCAAGTGATCCTCCCACCTCAGCTTCCCAAGTAGCTGGAGCTACAAGCAGGTAACACCACACCCAGCTAATTTTTGCATTTTTGTAGAGACAGGGTTTCACCATCTTGCCTAGGCTGGTCTCGAACTCCTGACTTCATGGCATCTGCCTGCCCCGGACTCTCAAAGTGCTGGGAATACAGGCGTGAGCCACTACGCCTGGCCTGAAAATACATTATTATTAATCTGTGTACCATCAAGGAAAAACAATGTTGCAAACTAAGAAGGCATGTGGGCCAGGTCCAATGGCTCACGCCTGTAATCCCAGCACTTTCAGAGGCTGAGGCAGGTTGATCAACGGAGGTCGGGAGTTCGAGCCCAGCCTGACCAACATGAAGAAACCCCATCTCTACTAAAAATACAAAATTAGACAGGTGTGGTGGCACATGCCTGCAATCCCAGCTACTTGGGAGGCTGAGGCAGGAGAATCACTTGGACCTGGGAGATGGAGGTTGTGTTGAACCAAGATCACACCATTGCACTCCAGCCTGGGCAACAAGAGTGAAACTCCCTATCAAAAAAAAAAAGAGGGGCATGTGAAATTGTTGATCCTTTGTTTACTTTATTACAGAACTTTTATTTATTTATTTTTTAAGAGATGGAGTCTTCTAGGCTGGAGCGCAATGGTGCTAGTATAGCTCCCTGCAACCTAAAACTCCTGGGCTCAAGAAATTGATCCTCTTGCTTCAGCATCCCAAGTAGCTGGGACTACAGGCATGCACCACCACACTTGGCCAATTTAAAAAAAAATTTGTAGAGACACAGTCTTGCTAAGTGGCAGACTGGCCTCAAACTTCTGGTCTCAAGCAATCCTCCTGCCTCAGCCTTCCAAAGAAAGTGATGGGATTACAGGTGACAGACACTGCTCTTGGCCAGAGCCTTTTTTCAAGACTTCACCTCAGCCCCAGAGGAGTTCCTGCCCAACTCAAGACAAAGAAGGATCTGTAACAGATTCACCACTACGGTTAACAGATGTCCGAGCCAAGCCACAGACTAAGAAATCCACCTTGCCCTGCAGCATGTCTGACCAACATAAAAACCCCTGAGTGTACAGCAAAGGGTGTCCTAAGCTCAGACTCCACAGTGACAGAACAAAGGACTGAGTGAGGCCTAGGTCACACAAAAGAGAGCGACAAGGAGAGGAGACGCCAAGTGCTCACCTTAGTAGCCAACGGCTCCAGTCGTCACAGGGCAGGAGAGTGGCCAGAAGGGGCCAGACTTGATGGCAAGCTCGGTGATGGTAAGAGGCCATCCAATGTAAGACACATCTCAATTTCAGAGATGACAAATGTAAAATAAGGTCCACCTTGGAAATGACAACATTTGGTAGATGTTCACAAACTCCCTCAACAAACTACCCCCATCACTTATTTTACCTTCCTAACACACCTAGCATTTACTCAGTACAGAACTGTGATTCTGCCAGTTCAGGTGAACAAAGCTCCCCCTCACCCACGGCAGTGAATACACACAGCTTAAAATGAAGAAAAACTACTTGAAAGTGTCAATTCTTGAATATTCGCTTGTAGATGATCAGTTTTGTGGGTTAACCTTCAGAAGGATTATCTACAGCACAATTAGTAAACCAGGAATCTAGTAAGGAGCCTCAATGTTCAAAGTGTGAAGTGAAGACCAGCAGCACACATGGGGGCTGGAGGGGTGCAGGGGTACAGACCCACCCCAAGCCCATTTTAACATGTCCCCAGGGGATTCCTGTGCACATTAAATCAGAAATACAGTGGGAGACAGCATGGCTTTGGAGCCAATCAGAAAAGCCTGGGTTCAAATTCCAACTCCTCCACTTACTAGATGTATGAATGTAAGCACCCTCTCTGCTAAATCAACATACCACCTCTTTAGTTGCAAAATCTAAGGTTACTTATCAGCCAAACTTGACCATCCTATAAACCATCTAACTCTGTACCTAAAAACGAAACCCAAGAAAAACTAAAATGATCATGATTTGATACCTAGATCATATCCAAAATTATCTAATTTACAAACAACCAAATCAGGAGAACCTACTTGGGCTTTGGAAGACTGAGGTAGGATCATGGAGCTGGAGGTCAAATATCCAAGTGTTTTGGCCTAGATTTCACACCAGTTTTTTTAGTAAGTTTATTAAAGTCCATTACTTGGATATCAAGAAGCAACAAGGGAACAACTACTCAGGACTCCAGGAACACAGGGTGCCTGCCACCTCTGCCCACCCACTGAGCACAACTGCTCTGGCTGGATGACAGCTGTTCAGGTATAGCAAACTGAATTTTAGCAATCAGAATAAATGGGCCAGACATGGTGGTTCATGCCTATAATCCCAGCACTTTGGGAAGCCGAGGCAAGCAGATCACCTGAAGTCAAGAGTTCAACACCAGGCTAGCCAACGTGGCAAAACCCTGTGTCTACTAAAAATAATTTTTAAAAAATCTAGCCAGGCATGGTGGAGGGCACCTGTAGTCCCAGCTACTCAGGAGGCTGAGGCAGGAGAATCGCTTGAACCTGGGAGGTAGAGGTTACAGTGAGCCAAGATGGTGCCACGGCACTCCAGCCTGGGCAACAGGGAGACTCCATCTCAAAAAAAAGAAAAGCTGTCAAAGATTCACAGAAACACACCACCAAGCACTACAGTTTATTTGTGGTTAGCTGACAAGCAACTGCAGTAAGTCGGCTTTAAGAATTTAGAGCAGTGGTTCTCAAGAGTGATTTTGCCCCAGGGTACATGTGGCAATGTCTGAAGGGATTTTTGGTTGTCACAACTGGGGAGAAAGGGGTGCGCTACTTGCATCTAGTATCTGGTGTACAGGAGCCAAGGGTGCTGTTAGATCCTACAGTGCACCAGACACTCCCACAACAAAGAATTACCTGACCCAAAATGTCACTGTGCCATTGCTCAACACCCTGATTTAGAGTCAACCTTCAGGAGACAGTAAACCAAATTGAACTTGGAAGAATAACTATAGTTTAGCACCTAAGACAATCCCCTTTCCCCCATAACCCAAGAGTTTTGCCCTCACAAACTTTGCAACACAAACTAAAACTAAGTGGGTGGAAGAGTAAAGGTTTTCTTCTAACAGTTTTGCTTCAAACATGTTGAGCATTTTCTGTGTCCTAGGCACTGTAGATGGTCTTTATCTGCATTCTCATTTGCTGCTGACCTGCTCACCTAGGCTGTTTTACCTGCACTTGCACTGGAATCATTGGCAATTTTTACTCTTATAAGTTAATGGCTAAACAAAAGCTGAGCAAACCAGCTATTAACTATTCTGGCACCAAAATCAGAAGAACAGAAAGGCTCAAACATTTCTAAATGCAACTCACAGATCAGCAATGCCTCTAAGAATGTGAGAAAAGGCAGATCGAACATAAAAGAAACAAGTCAACCAGAGGGAGTGTGTCATGTTTAAGAAAGGTTCTCATTTTTGTTGATGCTCTTTTGTTTCAAATTAAAACAACACTCTCCCCCCGACCCCACAATACTGGCTATTTCATGTTACTATAGCATATTGCTATTAGACGTCTTATGATTACACCTTGGTAACTTGTGAACAGGAAGACTGACTTTCAAATTACTGCTTTAATTACTGGTATGACATTAACCAAAATGAACAGACCATAGTGCCTGGCAATAAAGCAGATGTTCAACAAATGTTTTATAAAATGAATGAATGAACAGAAAATAGAAAATAATTTACCCCTGCCATTCTATTTACAGAATATGAAATAAAGACTTGAGAAGTTTCTAGATCAAAATTATAGGTAAACAGTATCTTTAATAATCTTAAAGAATGATAACTAGAGAAGAATTAGGAAACCTCTTAGTATTTAATGTAGTTTTCTATAGCAAAAAACCCATCCACTTACAACAATCAAGCCAGGAGCAGATGCCCACTCTTCATCTGGCTTGTCTCACACAGGCTCCCAATGGTCAAGTGTCATTTAAATACACTTTAAATGCCCTTTTTCCCTTTAAAATTACATCTGGCTCAAGTCCAACAATCTCCATCTTCCAACAAAACATATCCACGCATAATATATCCCTACAGTAAATCCGTATCTGACAATGAAACTTAACATCAAGCCATCACTCAGGCAAGAAAGGAAACAGCAACTAACCTTAATTCTCCATCATCCCCTTCCTCCAACTTAAAAGAGGAACCCATCAGAGAACTCAGAAATCAGGAAAATGAGGTCCACGAAGAGGCACACAGTTATGCCCACCTAACTCAGGAGGACCAGGTAACAGAGCTTGGAGCAAGTGGGGAGGGAGGTGAGCAACAGAGAGAAGATGACAGAACGAGGACAACATTATTTAAGGAGCTCATACATTCGGTACATGTCAAGTGATGAGGCAGAAGGCAAGGAAATGCAAAGGAAGGAAAAGGAAGTAAGAAGGTAGCACTGCATTGGGTTTCCATTTATAACTTTACATAGAGACGTCATACAGTACAAGCAAAATTGTACATGTTTTAATTTATAAGAGAAAAAATGGCCAATGATCCCAGTGCAAGTGCAGGTAAAACAGCCTACGTGAGCAGGTGAGCAACAAATGAGAGAATGCAGGTAAAGACCACCCACAGTGCCTAGCACACAGAAAATGCTCAAAAACTGTTAGCAATTATTATAACAAGAGATTAGCACAGCCTCTATTTTAAGTGTCATATATTTTACATGTATATTCTATATTCTGTATGTATTTTAATTTTGATATTTTCTTTTATTTTATATACACATTATTATTTAAAAGACAAGCTTTTGCTTTTCCAAGAAATTTAGACATGAACAAAAATAAAGAGAAGAAAAAATACATCCTGACCTATTGTCAGAAGCCCTGAGACCTGGGGCCAGCAGTGGCTCACACCTGTAATCCCAGCACTTTGGGAGGCAGAGGTGGGCAGATCACCTGAGGTCAGTATTTCAAGACCAGCCTGGCCAACATGGCGAAACCCCAACTCTACTAAAAATACAAAACTGTGGGTAACACCCTCCATGGGCACCGAGGAAGGAGAACTGTCCAGACCCCAGGTACAATTAGTGCCTGAAGAATATCTTTTTATAGTGTTAATTACTCAGCTATTTCCTTTATATAATCCTTTATATATAATCATATATTAGTTTACAGAATTAGTGCCTGAAGTATAACTTACTGCTTACATATATCTAGCTTATATAATCATACTTAATACTTATACCTAGCATACTTAGTTCTGTATAATCTTTCTAAATAATCATATACGTATTATAGTCAGAGCTGCACTGACACATTTAGTGCTGATTTACAGAATCCTTCTATATAACCATATAGCAGTTTGTACTAAGAGGAAGGCCTAGAGCAGTGACAGAAGAGACGCAGTACACGGGAAAACAGTCAGACCAGGACAAGAACCAAAGACCCAGGCGGTGGCGTCCCTGCCTGAAAGGGCAGACACTGTATGGCAGGCTTCGAGCAAGAGCCTCTCCTCCTGATAAAGGAGTTGTATAGTACCTTGCATCCAATTTCTGTGGAAAGCAGGCCTCAGGCCTGAGATCCTGGAAATGACCGAGGGAGAAGAACCCCTCTGGTGTGACCAGTCACGGTGGCTATACACCGTCAGTCTTTTCTCGCTTCTGTGCTAGCTCAAATCATCCTCCCATAAATATCTTAAGAGCACAAGTCTGTCAGCTCCCACTGCACTGGCTTACAGTATCCTTCTATTAGAAATCCTTTGAAGTCTCCAATCTCCAGATAAGAAGTGTTACGCACGACACCTGTTGCACACAGCCCACCTCCTTGCCTCGGTGACCTAATGGGAGCGGACCCCTTTTCTGTACACGACCCTCTGCTACTGTGCACGGCACGGCCCCCTACTGCGCATGACCCACCTCTCTGCCCAAGTGACATAATGGGGTGGCCCCCTCACTTGTGACCCACTTGATTATGTATGCCCTATTACTGAGCCTACAGATGATAACCTCACTCACGACCCTGTCCCCTGCTTATAACTAATAAATACGGATATTCCTGGGCATTTGGGCCTCTCACTGATCTCCACTCACAGGGGCATGGCCCCCGAGTCCAGATGCTCTTCACCAGTTCTTCAGTGTCCTGTCTCTTTACTTCTCAGATCCTGCATCTCAGCACAGCATAAGAGACACCCCACAACCCTGTGGGGCCCAAGAGCTGTACACAAAAATTAGCTGGGTGTGGTGGTGTGTGCCTGTAGTCCCAGCTACAGGAGAGGCTGAGGTATAAGAATCACTTAAACCCAGGAGGCAGAGGCTGCAGTGACCCCAGATCACGCCACTGTACTCCAGCCTGGATGACAAAGTGAAGACTTTCTCAAAAAAAAAAAAAAAAAAAAAAAGTCCTGAGCCCTCGTTCTAATACAGGTATCAATTAGTCAAATGACCTGAAGCAACAGAATTCTCACAGCCTCAGATTCCTTACTTTCAATTAGCAAAAAGAGTACAAATAAACTAAGAGGAGAAGACATTACAAGAATCAATTTGCTGCAAGTTAGTCAATTATGCAACATGATTTTCTGGCAATTCCTTTAAACTTCTCTATTTCTTGCTATTCATTTTTGGTTGGAGGTAGCCCTGTTTTGTATAATTTTCCTTTGCAGCCATACAGCCCATTTGCAACATAAGCCATAGCTATAGCCTCCATGTTACCAAGTAAAATATTGTCAAAGAGAAAAACAAACCACCCAGGTGTGCCAATCCCTAGTGAGGTACACCAGATCTTGCACAGTCTTGGACCTGGAGAAGCTAGACAAGGCTTTCCCTGCTGGCTTCACCTAGATATCACAATTTTGGAAAATTATTGTCTCATTCGTTCAAGGGCTATTGTTAAAAGGAGAGTGGGCAGAGGTAAAAAATACAGCTTATTAATACTCTAAGGACTAAGCCCTGAGAACAATCTCCCATTTTGTCTGAGGTCTAGTCAGAAGCCAAGCCTCTTGGCTTGAGGCACAGTCCCCAGCTATAAGTTCATGATGCCAAGAGAGCACTATGGATGCAGCTTCTCTTCCCATCTTCCCTTTTCCCTAAGAGACTACTGGGGAGACAGTATGAAAACAGCTCCCCTGGAATGATATTTACATTCCCCCAAAGAATTCTCCTTGTTCAATATGAATATCAAGGGCTGGGAGAGAGCGAAAAAGGCATTGAAAAATCTCGTATCTTTTTTTTTTTTAAGAGACAGGATCTCACTCTATCAACCAGGCTGGAGTGCAATGGCACAATCACAGCTCATGGCAGCCTTGACTTACCAGGCTCAAACAATACCCCCACTGTAGCCTCCCAAGAACCTGGGATTACAGGCATGCATCAAGATGCCTGGCTTTTTTCTTTGTTTGTAGAGATGGGGTTTCTCTATGTTGCCCAGGCTGGCTTCAAACTCCTAGGCTCAAGCAATCCGCCCGACTCAGCCTCCCAAAGTGCTGGGATTACAGGCATGAGCCACTGAGCCTGGCACTATCATTTTCGCTTGGGAAAAAAAATGGTGCATTCTGACCTCATCACTTCCACAGAGACCCTGCAGTCAGCAAGGATGTGTGCTATGCTGATCTCTGAACTGGCTCTCTCCACCACCGTTCCTCACCTAGGCTGCTGCAAGTCTTTTGACTGCTTCTGCTCTTTTCCCCAACAGTCACCCCCAAATCACGTGCCTCCTCTGCTTAACACCCTCCAGGGGCATCCTAAGACACAGAGGATAAAACCCAGTCTTCCTGACCACACGTGTGCCATCCTGCACCTGCTGGCCATGCCACCTTCTCCAACCTCTTTCAAACACACAACCCAGATGCACTGGGCCTTGCTTCTGGCACTTGCCATTCCCCGTACACTCCTCCAGAATTTACGTGGCCTGTTCTCTCGCTTCATTCAGGCTTCTGCTCAAATATCACCTCTTCTACAAGCCCTTCTCAGGTACCCTGCGTAAATTAGCCATACCCTTTATGAAGAAGAGAATGGAAAACTAAGACTCAGGGACGGGCTGCCAAGAGGCTGTCTCAGCAATCAGTAACTAGACAGTGTGAAGAAAAGCAATGCCTTGAGCGAGCTAGACTACATTGTTAGGCAGTGAAAGATGTCCCTTTCCTAACAGCCCACATGTTACAACTCCAAAAGGACCGATTCTAAAACGGCCACCCTACTATTTTCCAGAGTATAAAGCGGAGTAAGGAAGATGTGTCAACTGGTCAGTATAAAGTAACTTAAACTAAAATTTTTAATGGGACTACCTATCAAGAAGGGATGACTTGGCGTTTCTGCCTCCACAAGGGTTGAGTAAGCTCCTACCAGACCCAGTCCTCCCTCAGATGACTACAACCTCTGGACAAAAATACCAAAAAAGGAATTTCCAGAAGGCACTAGAGAGGGAAGAAAAGACAACCAACTATGGAGGGGTGCTAAAATTCAGGGAAGGGAATTACTGACACAGGAAGAACTACTGCTGCTTTCACCCCAAGAGTAGGCCAGATTTGGTACCAAGAAAGACAGCCAAAACTCCCATACAAAACCTCTGGTCTTTCTGGCTTGTAAAGGAAATGTGTAAGGTAACCATAGGCCCTAGTAAGAAAGGATAAAATTCCAGAAAAGAGAAAGCCAGGAAAGGGGTACTCCAAGTTCTTCAAAGAAACTGCCCTGTCTCTGGCCGACTCCTAAGCCACGCATGCTTGGTGCAGGTTGCAAGCAGAGCAGCTAAACAGAAAAGAACAGAGCATGCGAGTGGCCACTCAGAAGACAGGCTTTCAGTCTGAGTCAACATAACTAACCACCTACTAAAACACAAATATCAACACTTTCCAGAATAAAAATCAAAGAAAACCATGCTGAGGCATACCACAGCCGAACGCCTGAAAACCACCCCCTCCCAAAAAAAAGACAAGATTAGCAGCAGTAAGAAAATACAAAGAACAAAATCTCAAAAGCAGCCAGAGAAAACCACACCTTACATACAAGGAAACAAAAATTGGAAAACCAGACATATCGTCAGAAACCACGGAGGCCTGGAAACAGTGGAACATCTTTCAGGTGCCATGATAATGGTGGTCCCCAGCACAGTGGAGAGTTTTTCAAAAGCCTAGACCTCAAATCCCTTGGCATAATAATATTCTCTAGCTGGCTTTCATTAAGGTATCTTTGTTTTTATGCTCCAGGAGCTAAGGGACCTGATTCACGTGCTTACAAAATATGCAAGAGCCAGGGAGAGAGCAGACACTCACCATCGCCCCTCTGGTAGTCCCACCCCATTCAATGGGAAATCCACTTCAACTGGTGGCACTTCTTCCATCTCTCTGCAAGTCCTGTCTCCCTGCCCAGCCACCATCCCTTTTGTGAAGCTGTGTCAGAAAGCATTTGAAACAGGAGTGATCAAGCATGCTGGCAATAAAGATCACCTTCACTCTAAGCTAGACCTTTTTTGTAAATATTTAAAAGAATGAGGAATTTTTAACATGTAAGTCCTATGAGGCACCCCTAAGACAATCCTTCTCCACTTAAAATAGCTGGAGCTCATTACATTTCACAGCCCATACACATCTGCACTTATGCAATAGTAGATTCACTGTTGCCTGGGAATCACTCTGGTCCTAAATTTATAGATTTACTAAGCTTAACATACTGAACTGGCTATATCTACATCTAGACGGAGAAACCACTCTGAGGTAGATCACAGTAGTGCCATTTCTCTATAGCAGAGAAAGCTACCAGTCTCTCTCTAGCTCTGATACCTGGGTACATCCAAGATGTCAGCAACTTCAACTACTGCCCAGAACACCTGCCTCTCCTAGACAGAAAGCACAACCAGAATATTTACAAGATGGAGTGAAATTCTCCAGCTTGAAGCTATTTCCTCTTTTTCAAAAGGACCAGAAAATAACTTGTTTTGCTAATATGAGAAAGCTGTTTAGAATAGTCTATTTGGAAAGTTTCTGGCATTTTCCAATTAGGTATTATTGCAATAGACTGCCCAATTACCAGGACTACTTAGTTCTCACCAGAGGTTTAAAAAAGGATTCATTCTGGTAAGTTCTCTGATGAATTTCAGTCAACTTAACTGTGGTGACACCAACTTCTTTACATCCCTATCAAAATCAAAGAAAACTCAGGAAAATTGGAAAACAATGGCTGCTCTATTATTCTATTTGAGGAGCATATACCTTTCACAGAGTAAATGCTTTTTTAATTTCAATAACATTCATAAAGTTGTAACAGAGAAAAAGGGAACTTTGAGAAGTCTTTTAAAAAAAATTCCCTATTTACTTAATATACAAAATAAACTGGGACAAAAAGGATTTATAACCCTACAGTCTTTGAGTAGCCTGATTATAAATTAAATTAAATAATAATAAAAAAAAAGACAAGATTAGCAGCAGTAAGAAAAAATTTAAAGCAAAGAAGTACTTTGCATAGGAGGAAGTAGGCAGTAACGACTGACACAAACAGAAATGATGTAGTGAGCACACAAGAAGCCTTTATGAGTGAGGTCTGTTAAAGCTGCCCACAACATAGGCAGGACAGGCATACTGCTTCCATCTCCTTTAACATTAAGGGGTAAGAGGGAATCAAGTAAGTGAGCACCTTTCTAGAGTCCTTAGTTGTCTTATCTTAGATTCCTCTTTAACGCTGAGATCTAAAAAGCTAATTATCAAAGATCACAAAATGACTACTTAATCCTAGCTCTGTATTACTCCAAATCTCATTCTTACTATACCATGCCACTGTCTAAAAAAATAATTCAAAGGTATCAGCTTCCCAATGAAATACTTTTTTTAAAAAAAAACTAGACTTCTAGCAATGTGTGGCCCATCAGCCATTTTGCTACCTTTTGCCGGAAAGTAACTATATAGGTTGCAGGGTAAATAGTTGGCAGTCTGCTTAAGACTTGCTCTAAGGCTACACATTTAAGATGGTTACCATCTCTCCTCTAGAATCTAAGTTTAATTCTGCAGGTGGATTATATCCTGCATATTTAGCTGTTATTTATTCTGTAAAATACAGCACTAACCATGAGATAGAGTAAAGAATAACAACCTACAAGACACCCTAGAAGGTTCAATTGGATTTGGTTCTCCAACTCCAAAGTATCAACTCCCAACTCCAGTCTTATAAAAGACTTCTATGAATACCTGGAAAAAGACACAGGCCTCACTAAACCCTTTGGGAGGTGACTAAAGCTGCAGTTTCTGGAATTAGACATACTAAATTCAGCTTTTCCATTACTCCAATCTTGGGTAAATTTATTAACCTAAGTCTCAGCTCCATACAAATAAGCTGAAGAAAGAGTGATAATGATACGTCACAAAATGCTTATTTTAGTGCCAAGATGCTAAGTGCTTCCTAAATGGTAGCTTATCATTATCGTCATCAACACCTTGTCATGACACGGAAGAAGTCTATGGGATAACGGACGGGATAATCCACGAGGTCTGTATATTGACTATAGAATCAGTTTCAGTTTTGGGGATCTGAGATTTAGGAAGTAACAGCAACAGAACTACCAAGGCTTGAAAGAGCAGCAAGCAAATACCTCAGGAAGAAAGGAATCTATACAGACTTTTTTAAAGTTTGTGTGTATTCTTCTCTGCTAGAACTTACAACTGCTAAAGTGAAGGAAGATGGAAAAGGGTTTAAGAGTGAAATGCTATTTCATGCAGCAAAACGAACTGCTCGTTTTCCTATTACCATGATGGGGACGCCAATGTCAGGCCACAAAAGGTCCTCTGATGGCAGCTTGGGAGAATTCCACACCACCACCACCTTGTTCAGGTAAGGGAGGCCGTTCAGCCTCTCTAAAGAATTCATAAGCACTTCCTCCCGCTCATAAGTCAACATCACCACCGTGAACTGCTCTCGGGGAACATTGCCTCCAAGGGCAGCCTGAAACTCCTTGCCAGAACCCCCAGCTCCGCCGCCAATAGGCCGAAACCCAGTCCCTGAGCCCAAGAATTTGGCCTCTGAGGGCAACACAGGGTCAAAGGGAGTGTGGGGGAAAAGATGGAAAGGCCCTGGAGCGGAGTTCCAGCTGCGGTAAAAGTCAGTGACAGTCAGCGTGAAGTTGCGGAGGTATCTGGGAGAGGCATAGGGCGGCTCCGTCTCCACTGGCCCCAGGTCCAGGTCCCCGTTGTCGGCCATGTTGGGGTCGGTTCCAGCCGCCTTGCCTGAACGGTGGGGGATCTCAGCTGCTGCCTCTTCCCGGATGGGAGCAGCTGGGATCTGGATGCGAGTCCTAATCATAGCCAGCACGGTATTAAAAATACTGTCAGCGGTGGAGAAGTAAGTCTCCCAGAAAAAGCGGCCTTGCCGCCTCATAGCCAGGAGGTCACTGTCGGAGAGGCTTCTGAGCAGGAAATGAACCTCGGTAACGCGAGGCTTGGGCACCACCAGGGCCGCCTCGTTCCACTGCAGCATGTCCTGGTATGGAAGCTGGACCTGCTCCCCCAGCACCACCGGGACGGCACCGACTTCCAGGGCTTCAAAGAGCCTCGTGGCACACCCAGAGGAAATAATCAAGTGAGGGTCCCCGGGGGTGATGATGAGGGCGAAGGTGGAGAGCTTCAGCAATTCCAAGCGGTCCTCCCGCTCCCCACACAGCGCCCACTCAGTCGGCAGGCTGGGTTTGGGCTGGTTTTTGCAGGTGAATTCCACCAGGACCTGATCTAGCTTGCTGTCCTGCACTGCCTTCAAGGTGGCAATGATGCGGTCATCGTAGTCGGCGGGCGGGTCGCCCTCCATTTCCTCTTCGAAGGAGCGGGCCTCCTGAAGGCTAGACCTCAGAGACTCAATCTTCTCCCCCTGGAAGGTGAAGAGGTATTTCCGCTTCACCGGCACCTGCGGTGGGATTTCCATGAAGTTGGGCTCAGACATGGCATGGACCAGCGGCGACACGACCAAGTCAAAGCCAGGTCTGTACTGCACAGCATAGAAGGTGGACTGGGCCACCATGGCACGGCCGGTACTGACATTATAGAGGAGGTTCTGTGTATCTGACTTACGCGACAGAT
Source organism: Plecturocebus donacophilus (assembly GCA_004027715.1). Taxonomy (NCBI): domain Eukaryota; kingdom Metazoa; phylum Chordata; class Mammalia; order Primates; family Pitheciidae; genus Plecturocebus; species Plecturocebus donacophilus. The sequence goes on from PVKP010001866.1 coordinate 86,481, forward strand.
TGATGATGACATGGTTGTGTCCATCCGTCCGCCAGTGCGGCAGGGAATACAACTGCTTCTCCAGCTCGGCAGGCCGCAGCACCACTGGCTCCTGCATCTCTCCCACTAGGACCACGTAAAGGCAGGCAATATCTGCGTTTTCTGTAACATACACATTAGCTCGTGCTGTCGCCTGAAAAGCCTGCTTGACCAAGGGATCCAGGTAGCTGCCAAAGACAAACTGGTCACTGTCATAGACGTAGACTGGGAAGCCAGAGGTAAGAGGGCAACGGGAATAATCGAAGCAGTTGTGCAGCCGGCAGCCCCGGGTGGCCTTCGGGGGAGGGAATCCGGCGTCGTCTTTCTCCGGGAGCAGTCGGATGGGCAGGGACAGCTTGGGCTGGTTCTGGGCCATGAGCTCCTTGTAGGAATGCTCGGTCTGGCTGATAACATTCTTCAGCTGCAGCAGGTCCTGCTTGGCGTTCTCGATGCTCTTCTTACAGGCTTCGATCTTCAGATTCAGCTTGGCGATCTCACTATTCAGCTCCTGGCGCTTGGCCTCCAGCTGCAGGAGCTCTTCGCTCACCGACTCGCGGATACGGCACAGATCCAGCACGTGCTTCACCTCACACAGCTCGTTCCCTACCCGGGGGCCAAAAATCCGCTTGCCAGCCTCATCGGCCTCATCCAGAGTGGTGAGGTAATAGTGGGCGATGAGTGGGAAGAACACCAGGATGACGAAGAGCGTGAAGCTGAGCCAGGTGAGGCGGATGCGGTTGGACCAGCGCAGCATGCAGGTCTGACCTCCGTTCCCCGCACCCCCATTCCGCAGCATGGTATAGCCCGTCATGAGTCCTCTGCCGCCTGCCCGCCAGATCACGTCGGGTCACTCGCCATAACCATGGGTTGCTATTCCACAAAACGATCTCTGTTTCACTGACACGTTTCAGGAAGAGTGCCTGCGCTCCCTGGACAAGGCACCAAATAAAATGGAAATTTCATTTTCCTCAGCTGCAGCTGAAACAGTCTCTGACCCTATTATACCAGATTTGAAGTTCTGGCTGTTGACCAAAGAACATGTCCTTAATCTTTATCAAAAGGTAAAAGGTGCCACATTCTTGCTGAGATGAAAGGGAGGAGATACCTGATGATGAAACCCAGGAAAAACACCCTGGAATCAGACAGACTGTTTCAACTGCCATAGCTCTTATTTCTTGGTTTTGCTGACCAACAAATATGCATAGTGTCTATCTGGTTATATAGTAATGGGTTAGAACATAAATAAATGCCAGCTTCTTACTGATGTCTTTGCCAACAATCAGGCCTGCAAAAGAAAGAGAACCACGTCAGTCTTGATGAGATTACATTCAACACCCCCCCGCCATGGTACATTTCTAGAAAATGCTTAAATCTTAGATGGAACAATGGCTGGAACACTGGTGTGTGTTGCAAAGAACATTATGCCAATGTAGAGATGTTGTTTGTTGTTTGGTATGAGTATTTTACTTGGGGAAATAAAAGGCTAAGTGCCTTCAAAAGCTGCAGTTTACACCCTCTCCCCACTTCTTATGTAACTGCATATAGAGCAGCATTACAGCCCTATAACATGATGACAAACTAAATTCATGGGGCAAAGACGTCCACAGTCTCAATTTCTTATCCTATTCCACACCTGGACATCATCTCCATATGAAGAGAAATACCTTCCTATCCAACCTGGGTAGCTTATGTTTACTCCTAACCTGTAAGTCTTCTTTGGAAATACTTAACAAAAAAAGAAACTCTGAAAAGTTCAATTTGTTCAATGTAGAGTTGAAAGGGGTTGAAGAGAACTCTTTTGATCTTTATCCAGTAGTAGATGCGGTAATCCTGAGACAAAATGTATTTCCCAGTTTGCTCCTCATTTATGTTCCATTAGCAGACATCATGTGCTCTTTCTTAAAATATAAATAGTAACTTGCTCTTTTAGAAAGAACACTATACTTAGAAATGAGAGGCATTCGTTCTCATTCTCTGCTGACAGATTTGCTACCAGACCTTGGCTTCCTAATCTTCTCAGATGGAGACAGGTACACGGAGACAGCAATACACCACATTGCTGTGATACCAAGTGCAGTGGGAGGAGGGCGCCGAGGCGACTCAGTCCCCCAGTGACACTCCCGGCCCTGCCATCTCACCAGGCCTCACTGTTACTGGCTACAGAGGACTGCCACTCAACAGAGCTAGAAGCAAATCATAATATCCTATGCCAGGGAACACCGCCGGTTTCTTTATTCATTCTTCCAAACAATATTCACCATACTCTTAACAGGGCTAAGACATGCTAAGTGTAACTGTGGGAGAATCCAGAATGTATAATCCTTGACCTCATGGAACTTCCTTTAGCCTAAGAGATAAGATATAAACAAACAACAAGGGTACAGGCAGCATAAAATGAGTAGGACTTCACAGAGGCACAATTGCTGTCTAGCTTCTACCTCTGTCAAAGATGTTTAACTATTAAAGGTGTGATTGTTTTCTCTCCTTCTTACCATGTTTATAATAATAATTTTTATTATTTTTCAGAATAAAAATTTCTTGAAACATTTTTTCAAGTTATTAAATTTCATTGTAACATCTCATATTAAATTTTAATCTATCAATAAATTATAAAAACAATTTCTAAGAAAAAGGGATATTAGAATCAGCTAACAGCAAAGAACGAGAGGATGGAAATGATGGCCTCAGTCACTGCATCTGTTAGAAAGAACATCTGACAAGATATTAGACCTGAAGTTGATGACAATATTACTAAAAGGTTTAAGTATCTGAATAATCTAAACTTGGATAATTAACAGATGCCCAAATATCCAAATTTACATTATCCTTGTGATTCAAATGTCTAAATCTCTTGTTGCTTTCAAAAGAATATTCTTTGCACTCATGACCAAATCATAACAAAGAACAGAATGGAAGAAAAAGAAAAGAACGTGTAATCATGGCAATCCAGCTGACTCATTCCTTCCTCACCATGTGTTTTGGGATCCTTCTTTCCTCTGACTTCTGTAGCATTATACGTCAGCACACGATTTCTTGAAAGAGTGAACCTCCAGGGCTTGATCTCCTGATTTAAAAAAAAAAAAATAGAATAGTGACATACTATTAGAAAAATACTCAAAAAAGTGCTATTAAAAAACTTATTTACTGTCCTCTCTGAAAAGATTTATCTTATGTTTATGAGATGACCGAAGAATTTACTGTCCAAACAGAGACTCTTTGAAGTGGAAAGGGGGACTATTAACAAATACATCAGGACAAGAGGTATACACAGGGACTCTCGCAGGCAAACCATCCAGACAGACATTACCTATTGATGTGCTCTAAGGGGGAATAAAACCAAACACTAAAGTATGGCAAAGTTCTTACTTGTTGGAAGTATATACTGAGATGCTGACAGATGAAATGATGTACTTAGAATTTGCTTCAAAATAAACAGTATGAGGGTGCGGGGAGCGTTTGGAGGCAAAAAGGAACTCAAGATCAGCCGTGAGCTGACTGCCACTGACACTAAATGATGGGTACCCATGGGGGCTTATGACATTAGGCTCTCTGCTTTTGCCTAGGTTGAAATTTTTCATACCAAAAATTCGCAAAGACATTACATACAGAGTCTAAATAGAGGGTTTTTAAAAGTCATTTGGAGACTAACTATAGTTAGTTTAATATTTCTAGTGCTATCAACTTACCTATAAGCAGAGCTGAGAGTAGAAACAAGTGTTCTCACAGTCACCAGTAATTCAACAATGATTCCAAAGAATGCATACCCACTAAGTTCCCATCTCTTTTATGTGAGCCAGGCAAAAGCATCATCCATATCCAATCACATGAGCATTCCTTCCTAAACAGCTAAATTATTTCAAGCACAAAAGAAAAAGAAAACTCTCAGAATCTCTTCTGTGATTCTCTGGAAAATGAAAATAAATATATCAGCCTCTAGAAATAAATATCACTGAAACAATGCTAAGGAGCCACCTTCAGGAATTTTTTAATTCCAAATACAATCAATGTACACGTCTAACTCATTCTCAGTCACCTGCCACAGCATTTCACGCTTAACTTGGAGCTGACCTCCATTCCTGCCCCACAACGCACTCCACACACAGCAACCAGGACCACCTAGAAACGTGAGTCAGACCACGCCTCCCCTCTCCATTGACTGCCGCGCCCTCCAGACTCCTCTCCGTTTCATCGCTCTTCCCCTTGCTCTCTCAGCTTCAGCCAAACAGGCCTCCTCTCACCTCCTCGACTGTACCAATCTTCTCGCTCTCAAAACTTCATACCTGTTTCTTCTGAAATGTTCTCCCCCAGGCTTCTGCCTGGCAGACTCTTTCTCATCCTTCAGGTCTCAACTTTTCCCGGCATTCCCAGGTAAAGTTGCCTTTTTTACCCCCTGATGCTCTCTGGCACTGACCCATTGATTTCCTCCCTAATATCTTTTAATTCCCTCCCTTCCCCACCAAAGCTTAATCCTCGAGGAGAGGAACCCTGTGTGCTTGGATCACTGCTGCATGGCCAGCACCCAGCCCAGAGTCCAGCACACTATACACACTCCATAAATATTTGTTAAATAAATCATTATCATGGATCACTTCCTCATCCTACAAACTCTCAATTCTCCCCTGCATTTCCACGAAGCTGTGTTTTTTTAGTGTCCCATCTACTCCCCTGACTCATCCTCCCTTTCTGCTTTGCTGGGACCTAGTCCTTTTACCTCATACTGAAAGTATTCCCCAGGGCTCTCAAGGTAATCTGTTAATGAATCCACTAACAAATAATACATTGTATTGAATACAGGTAAGATACAGAGAGAGAACTTCAGAGCCAGGAGGCAACTGGATGGCCATATGGACCTGCAGCTAGACTACCTGGCTCAGGATGCAGCTCAGCCTTGAGAATTTGGGAATGTTATATATCTCTCTGAGCTCATTTCCTCCTTTGCAAAGTGATGCTAAAAATCGCTACCTACCACCAGGGTTACTGAACAAATTAAATAAGTTACTATAGATGGACAGGAAAAAAATGGAAACATGGGTAAAACAGAGCTAAGAGGAATATTTATACATGAATTCTTGCACTGAAGAAAAGTCTCAAATCAATAACCTATGCTCCTCCTTCAAGAACCCAAAATAAACAAAACAAATGTAAAGAGCAGAGATCAATGAAATCCAAAACTAAAGCAGAAGACAAAAAGCAAGAAAACAAAGAGGTTTGTCACCGGTTTGACAAACATGCAAGAACAACAAATAGAAAAGACACAAATTACCAATAGCAGGAATGAAACAGGGGCTATTACTATAGTTCCTGCAGGCTACATAACAACTCTACATGCTTCAGTGAAATGGACCAACTCCTTGAAAAATACCAAGTACCATAACTCATGCAACAGTTTTATAACTATTAAGTAAATTGACTTCATACTTTCAAAAAATCCCCAAAAAGGGCCAGGCATGGTGGCTCATGTCTGTAATCCCAGCACTCTGGGAGGCCAAGGCGGGAGGATCACAAGGTCAGGATATCAAGACCATCCTGGCCAACATGGTGAAACCTCATCTCTACTAAAAATATAAAACTTCATAGGGCGTGGCAGTGTGTGCCTTTAGTCCCAGCTACCTGGGAGGCTGAGGCATGAGAATTGCTTAAACCTGGGAGTCAGAGGTTGTAGTGAGCCGAGATCATACGACTGCACTCCAACCTGGTGACAGAGTGAGACTGTCTCAAAAAAAAAAAAAAAATCCCAAAAAAGAAATCTCTAGCCCCAGATGGTTTCACTGAAGAAATCTACTAAATATTGAAAGAAAAATAAACACCTATTCTACACTGTCTCTTCCAGAGGAGGGAACACTTCCCAGTTCATTTTATAAACATTGCATTACCATGACACTGAAGCCAAAGACAGTACCAAAAAAAAGAGAAAAACTACAAGCCAGGTGCAGTGGCTCACGCCTGCCATCCCAACACTCTGGGAGGCTAAGGGGAAAGGATGGCTTGAGACCAGCCCTGACAACATAGTAAGACCCCCTCCCTCTCTACCAAAAAAAAAAAAACAAATTTAAATTAGCCAGGTATGATCCCAGCTACCAGAGAGGCTGAGTGGGAGGATCACCTGCACCCCAGAAGTAGAAGTTACAGTGAGCTATGATCACACCTGGATGACATTTTTTAAGACAAGAGTGAGACTCTGTCTGAAAAAAAAAACAAACTACAAAAAAATCTCATGAATATAGGCACAAAAATACTTAACACGATATTAGGGTTAGACTTCGGCAATATATAAAAAGAATTCCATTATATTGCATTTCTGCAGGGAAGTCTTAAGTATTTTAATATAATCTTATCCAGAAGCATAAAAATTCTCTCCACTTCTACCTTCATTTCTCATATCAAAGTGTCCTGCCATTCTCACCCACACTGTGCACCTCACATCAAGGCAGTCTGCATTTTACACTCCTCGCCCATGCCCTCTCCTGATTCTCTTTCTCTGACCCCTTTTCACCACTCCCTAAATGTAGTTGTTCCCACAGGTGGGTCCTCAATCTCTTCTGTCTCTACCCCCTAGAACTTGCCAATGAGCTTTGGTTAGCTCAGACTGGATGACTCCCAAATTCACTTTTCCCATCTTTGCCTCCCTCCTGATGTCCAGTGGTCAGAAACACAGACATCTACATCTCAAAGGTCCAATAGCAGCAAACACATGTCTTCTATGACTAGAAGGGGGTCATGACAGCGTCTTCTCCCGAGGGAAAAAAATGTAAAACAGTTGTATACAGAGATTTACCATTCAGATTGTGGCCAGTGTCCTACCTTTTACTCTTTTCCCTAATCAGACATTTTTGCTGACAAAAGCCAAGTAGAAGTCTCCATCTGCTAGCTACTCACTGGAGGGCTGAAACAAGCCGCAGCCCTGGAAAGCTGTAATGTAAATCACTCCATAAGAGAGTCTGAACAGCGGGCTGAGAAGTCTGGACTCAGAGTTGCAATCCGCAACTGTGCACGTGCTGGTGTTCCCCTTCACCTCCATGGACCAGGGCCCTCCTCCTCTCACATCACTTATCACAACAGCAAACTGAGATAATCAGCAGGAACATTACTCACGGCCTTGCTTTCAAGAGTTTGTTGATATAACAACCATCCTACAGACTAGACTTTTTTCCTTGTAAAACTAAAACACTGATACTGAAACTTCTCATCGAGGATTTGGAATACATCTCTTTTTAGGTCTTCTTTCCCGTCTTTTAATAAAACTGTAATTTTTTTTACACGCAGAAAATTATCAGACTACAATGCAGCGCTAAGAGAAAGAAAAAAGTTAAACGACGACACTAACACACTCACCCGGAGAGAGGGAAGCACAGCGGGAAGAAGGGAGCCACTGGTCCATCTGGCTATTATGCCTTCCGCGTGGCAGGAATGAAGGGAGAACTGGGCGAGAAAAAGAGGCTAGACGCTTTCCAGATGTTCCCAATGAAACCTTCACTGGCCTCTAATAGCTTAAATAATTAGGATAATAGCTAACAGGTATTGAATGATTGCTGTATGCCAGACTAAACCTATTACCACATATTCCTCAACACACTCACTTAATCCTCACAACAATCCTGTGAAGCAGGTTTACTGTTACTCCTGTTCTGCACATGAAGAAACCAAAGCACAGAGGCTAAGTCATTTGCCATAGGTCATCCATATTAAGTGGTGAAACTTGAATCCAAACCAAAGCAAGCTGACTCTAAGGCTCAGACCTTTAATGCCTTAATTGCGTTACAATGTCTGTATTAATTGAAATAACAGTGCGAGCAGGCACACACACGCCTATTATGTATATTATTTTTTACATTCTCCATAATACTGCGGCTCCACTGTAACCATGAATAATGATAATTGAAACACATAATATTCCTCCAAAACCCAAAGCCAACACTATATTCAAAGTATTTACCTGCTAAAGAGAACATACTCAGAACAAAATATGTTTGCCAGCGTGCCTGTGACTCACCTGTATATCTGTGCTTGTAATACTATTTTCTTTTTCATTTAGGTCAAAATGGGCCCAATGAGTGGCCGAATTCCATGACAACCCAGGTGCAGGTTCTACAGTGCTGTCTGCACGCTGCTGCCATTGCCACCATCACCAGGAGCCCTTCTAACTAGGTGAAGAGTTAGGCACAGGAAACCATTTCAGTGAGGTCGTTAAAAGCCGTATTTCACAGGATTGTTTTTTTTAAGTACTAACAACCTAAAAGAGCAACATTTCCTGATTTCCTTACTAACTAAAGGCACGACAAACAGCCTGTCAAGGCATAATAGCACCTAGTTCATGAAATCACAGAATATGTTAAAAAGCACTAAAACGCATTTCCCACGCTATCACTGATTTCTCTCTTCTGTTTAAAAAAAAAAAAAAAGGCACCTCCCAGGGAAGCTAATTGTAGATAAAGAATAAGCTCTAAGAACTACATGTAGGCAGTTCCCAAGTTACAGGAGATCAAGGCCCTGTGTTTTTCACAATCCAACAACCACAGTGGTTTCTTACTGGATAACTTAACCTGGATGAAGAAAGTGAAACAGAATATCCTCAGCAATTAAAAAGCAAAATGAAGTGTGAAAAACTGGTTGTGCCTTGACCTACTGACTCGAGAGTGAAGACTATGATGCAACCAGAGAACCAGCGTTTGAGCCACCCTTATTACAGGGCTGCTACAAAGGGCAAACAAGTTATTCTTTGGGCTTACGAGCAGATTTCTAAATCCCAAGGTGTTCCACAAATGCCACTGCAAACAAGCCACAAAATACAAAAGGAACTCATCAATAAGTGATCATTCCTTCTGCTGCTCAATATATAAGATATTAACAAGGAAAATGAGGCCATTGATTATTCCAAGTTACCTGTTTACTTGGCAATAAACCTGAACCCAGAAGTCTCAACTCCCAACGTTAAGTCCTCAATTTGAAAATTATACCATTGCCTGTTATCTGTTTCCCTTCCCACCAGTTTGCTAATGTCCCACAAATCAAAATGGTATTGTCTTACCAGTCAGTTTAACTAGGTGTAAAAATCAAATTCACAACTCAAGAATTTTTCAAATAATAAACCCAGGCCCACACTACATTAACTAAATCAGAATTCCTAGGTGTGGGGCCAAGACTCCAGCAGTTTGACAAGAGTTCCCAGATGATTTGAATGCACAGCACACAATCCTAACTCCAAAACCATTGGTCTAAGGAAGAATTGATGGTAATGGAGATTCAGATTGATGGCAGCTGAATCAATGTAATTGCAGAAAGCTAAGACAAACAGCAATACCCCTTAACTCATGTAGAAAGCCCGCAACTACAATGCATTGCACACCCTTGGAAGATGGGGAGGAGAGGGGTTTTTCAAAATTGCTACTGATTTATATTTACAATGTGCTAGACACAGTACTCTACATAACACCTTTCACACATATCATCTCACTTCATCAACTACATGGGAGTAGGTACTGTGATTTTCACTTTACCAATGAAGCAGTGGTGGATCACTGAGGCCAGGAAACTTGTTCAAGGCAATACAGCAACCAAGTTACAAATCCAGGTCCGGATGACCTACAGCCCTGTATACTGCTTCTCATGTATCTACCATTTGTTTACTTAAAGGCTTCATTTTGTCTTAATTCATTTTACAATCAGTATGTATTTCGTAACTAAAATATTACCTTCTTGCAATCTTTTTAAAGAATACCTCATTAGATTTTTCAACACATCTATTTGGGAAAAAAAATAAAATCAGATTACTGCATGGCTAACCAAATCCAAAAATACGTTCCAGATGGATTCCAGAGTTAATTATAATAAATGAACCGTAACAAGAAAAGGAAAACACACATGTAATTTCATCTCAAGTTAAGCACAGCCACTTTTCCAGGAATCCAAGCAAAAGTAAAATCCAGAAATGTTCAACAGGTTTGACTACATAAGAATCAAAGGATTCTATGTGTTCAGAAGAAAAAAAGCTTCAATTAGATTAAAAACTGGGGGAAGCCTGTGCAACATGACAGAATTAAAAGAAGGCAATCAACGGTGGTCAAAGTATATAAACAAGAAGTTACACAAAAAAGGGTTCAAGTGATAAACATGTTTATATGTTCATCCTTTCTAGCGATCAAATAAATACACATCTCAAACAAGATGCTGTGATATTTTCCACCTACAAATCATCAAAGAATTGTAAAATTTTAATATTCGGTGCTAAGCAGGATCCAGGGTAAACATTCCCATGCTTGGCTGCTGGCACTGCAAATTGGCACACCTTTCTGGAGCACAATTTGGCAGTAATAAAAACACTGAAACTGTGCCTATCCTCTTTCCCTATAATTCTATCCCAGAAATTATTCTTCAAGAATCATGGGTGAGAAAAAATATTTAATTTGCAGAATGTTCATACTAAAACATTAAAATAAAGTGATTAAAGTCCAGTAAAACTCTCAACTATGCTGGCTGCCACAATGTGGCAGGTACTCTTGCATTAGTAGAAAACTAAACTGAAAAGTAATTTGCCATTTGTAAGAAAAAACCCTTGAAAATTTTCTTATCTTTGATTCAGCAATTTCACTTTCTAGAAATGTATTTTAGGTGAACAAGATTTGTATAAAAAGATGCAATCACCTCATTATTCTTTATCATCTATATAAAATATATAAATTAAATGTCCAAGCCTAGCAGCAAGGTTAAACAAAGTGTGACTCACTTGATATGACTATCATACTATTAGGAAGCTTTTCATTGGTTTTAAATAAAATGAAAACATGTTCACCATCTAATGTTAAGTGGAAAAACACAGATTCAAAGCCATATATCCAGTATAACATAAAACGTTTAAAGCAAAAACACCAACAGAGGCACTTCTAGATTGTGAAATTATACGTGATTTTTGTATTCTTCCTTTCTCACTCTTCCTCCTAAAATGAGATGCATCATTTTCATAAGGGCTGGGTAGAGATGTAGAAACAAAGTTTACAAATACGGTCTTCAGATGGATTTTGCTAACTTATTCTCAGAACAGTCAACTTAGCGTGCAAGTGCCTAGATTATAAACTAATCTAACAGTTTCCGACTCTCAAGAACATATGATTTTTACTTTATGCTGTGGAGGCATGCAACTGATATCGTTAGTGCCCTGGGCCTCCCTGAATGAGATGGAGAAAGTGAAGCAAGTTTGCTAAGCCATACATAAATCAGTTTTGTTTTTTGTTTTTTAAGAGACAGAAACTTACTATGTTGCTGCTCAAGCTGGTCTTGATCCTCTCGCCTCAGCCTCCCAAACTGTTGAGATGACAGGTGTGAGCCACCGTGACCAGCTTTAAATCAGCTTATGACTTGGGGATCCTCCTTCACCCCTGATGGGTACATTCAGCTTGAGATGTTTTACCAGCCCATCATCATTACCATCTCTCTGATTCATCAGGTCCCCTAACTGCCCAATTCCTCGTTCTTGACTCATAAGCTCCTTGTCCTTTGTTAATTCATAAATTAAGGGTCTGGACCAGATGACCTCAAAGATCCTCTTAGACTCTAGGCCCTCACTGACCTACAACTGCCTTGCTCCCAGAGCACATACACGTTTTACTGTGGAGGAATTTTCACCCACCTATCCACTCAAGGCAGCAAAGCCATCCCCAAGACCTACTCATTTCACCGCCAAGATTTCAAGCATAAGGCTTTCCTTTAAGGGCCCCCTTAATTTTCAACTGACTCCATTAATAATAATTTGGGATCCTATCAAGTATTTTCTCCATCCGAAGTCACTGTGCTTTTATATTTCACAGCTCAATTTCAGAAATAAAGGAAGCCAGCCAGCATGCTGGCTCAGGCCTGAAATCCCAGAACTTTAGGAGGCCAAGGAAGGTGGATCACCTGAGGTCAGGAGTTTGAGACCAGCCTGGCCATCATGGTGAAACCCTATCTCTACTGAAAGTACAAAATTAGCCAGGTGTGGTGGCATGTACCTGTATTCCCAGCTACACAGGAGGCTGAGGCAGGATAATTACTTAAACCTGGGAGGCGGAGGTTGCAGTGAGCTGAGACCGCGCCACTGCACTCTAGCCTGGGTAAAGAGAGCAAGATTCCGTCTCAAAAATATAAAAAAAGAAAGAAAAAAGGGCAAGCCATGCTGGAAACACTGTCAAAATTGCTGACATTTAAAGGCAAGTTGAAGAAGCAGCTTGAAAGGGAAAACGGTCAACAAGGCAAACATCTAGGACGTTAACCATTAATATTACGGACCAGTCCAAAAGGTATTGGACACAGCCAAATCAAGGAATATGCCAAAGGAAAGGCATGTGTGTGAGGGTGGCGCTCTAGGGCAGACACCGGCAAGCAGTAGCTGCCTGCTTTTGTAGATAGTTTCACTGGAATACAGCCTTGCTCATTTAGTTTTGGATTCCATTTGTATGGCTGTATATCGGAGGTTTTCTTTCTTTCTTTTTTTTTTTTTTTTTTGAGACTGAGTTTTCCTCTTCTTGCCCAGGATCGAGTGCAGTGACGTGATATCAGCTCACCACAAACTCCGCCTCCCAGATTCAAGCGATTCTCCTGCCTCAACCTCCAGAGTAGCTGGGATTACAGGTGTACGCCACCAAGCCCAGCTAATTTTGTATTTTTAGTAGAGACAGGGTTTCTCCACGTTGGTCAGGCTGGTCTCAAACTCCTGACCTCAGGTGATCCACCGGCCTCAGCCTCCCAAAGTGCCGGGATTACAGGCAAGAGCCTGGCCTATGGCAGGTTTTCTTATATGTCATGTATATGATGCTTTCACCCTCCAGCACTCTACAGTTCATCTTCCTATGGCTCCACTTCCAGCATGTTAATGGGTCTTCTGCGTGCATGTGAGCGGCATCTTACACTGTGTTTTACAGCCTAAGTGTGGGAGAGGGTAGCATGTTAGTAATGAGTCTCCACACTTCTCCTCTATTTTCAAGATCACAGGTTTTTTAAATCCTGTTTCTCTTCTCCCTAGTAACAGCACCCAGGAGGTCTGAATGATTGAAAATTTAAAAGGGCTGTGCAACTGGTTCAGGCAAGAAAAGATGAAGCTTACAGGTGAGCCCACCTCTGTCCCACTTGAGCTTAAAAACTCTCTCTGCCTGGGCTATTCTATTTCCATGAAACCTCCAAAGGTGAAAAATCCTTTCTTCCCCCTTAGTCAGCTGCCGTATCATTGAAAGTCTTTGAAAGACATAGTTGCCGAAAATGAAGAGGAAACAAAAATAAAATAGAAATATTTTAACAGAAGTCTTCTGAGCTAAACTTAATAACCAACAGAATGGAGTGGGCAATTTTAGGATGTTATGAAAGGTCCTGGTTTCATATTCCTTGCCTTGCTCTAAAGTAACTACATGCAAAGGTGCTCAAACCTTTACCGAGAGTAGACTTGTTGGGACCTTCATTTTTTTTCCTAACACCTGCGTCTCCATCAGGGAATTCCTGGCACCCTCCTCCAGAAGACCAGCAGTCTCAACTGGGACAGGGACCCCGAATCACTCCTGCAGCTCATCACCCATGACTGTCCACTCCACAGCTGGCCTAGGGCCCTGCAGAAAAGGACCCGTCTCTCTCTAGTCTAAGACATTCTTCTGCTGGCTTCAAACCACCCTCTGGACTTCTCTCTCTCCTAGTAATCCATTTCCCATGTTCAGCCTGGCCCCTAACTTATTTCTCTCCAAACTGTTCACTTAAAACTTTTTTACTCTGAGGATAAAACTCTGAGGCCTAATCACTCAACAATCCCAACTACACACCAAATATTTAATAACAGGGTTCCCCCCGCCAGAAAACCGAGAGGTGGAGGGGTGCAGACACATGCCTGTCAATCATTTTTTTAGGTAGCTATGCCCCTCACATCTCTGGGTATTAAACACATGTTTCAGGAAGTCTGAACAGCCACAATTCTGACTCTTCCAGAAAATACTTAGGCTAGATTTTCTCACACTCATGAATTCTTATGATTCCTGGGGCTCCCCACAGGCAAAAGAAGGGGAAATTACCACAGGAGAAGGTATTTTTAACACACCAAATAACAGTTTAAGAAAACGGTTTTTCTTTCATCACAGAAAATTTAAAAGTTCCTCTGCTAAATAGCAAGTTGCTGAGAAGGCTTCGCTTCGCTCCAGACTCTGTGCCCCGCAGTCACTATCCCAGCACACAGGACACAGCGATAGTCACCGTATCAGAATGCAGGACTCACTGCCGAACAAAATACAGAAAACTGCAGAGTCGGCATGGCTGCAACACACAAAGCCTTTAAAAACAAAAGAACACACGGGGAGCTCAGCCAGTAAAAATGAAGCTACCTAAATTGGAGAAAGAATAGGACAAAGTGACAAGAAATGCTAAAGACGGCTCTTAAGTCAATCACATACGGGGAAAAAATGGGCATGTGGTGTTCTGCGCTTCCTCCTCCACAGAAAGAGTCGAACCAAGAGGACTTCATGAAGCCTTTAGAGTTTTTTTTAAAAGGGAAGGAAAACAATCCAGGTTGCCGGGAAGGGTAGGGGGGCGTTGTGAGGCGAAGGTGGCGGGGGAGGGGCAAAATCCACAAAATTTAAGTCTTCTGAGAGCCACACAGATTTGATTAATAAGAGGAGCCGAACCTCTCGCCCAATGTGGAGAAGAGAAAGCAGCATCCATCGGCAGCCGGGCAGCCCTGCCTCGCCTCCAAGGGGCTCGGGATCGGTGCTGTCCCGGCAGCCGGGCTCGGAGCTCGGCCGCGCACACACGTCCCGCGCAGCCCCGTCCGGTCCCGCCCGTGCAGCGCGAGGCCGGCTCTACGGGGAGCTGGGCCTGGGCGTCAGGGTCCTGCAGCACCTGGACCCTCGGACAGGAAGCGGCTCCCCGGACTGTGCCTCCTAAAAGGAGGCGAGCCCGGCAAAGGGAGTCACGGGGAGGGCAGCAGGCGACTGCGTGTGGGAACAGGGGGCAGATGTGGGAGGGTGTGCACGGGAAGGGGTGGGGGAGTCCGGGGATGCGCCTCGCCGGACAGAAGATGCTCGGGGCCAGCAGCCGGACAAACGCCGCGGCCACAGAGGGTGGAGGGCTTCACCGAGCAGAGGCAGCTCAACAGCTGCAGCCAAGCGTCCAGGAAAAGAGGTGGAGGCGGGTCCCAAGCAGCTCAAACTGGGGCGAGAGGGGGCGTGTGGGGGCGGGGAAGGGGTGCTCCAGCCCAGGGACCCGTTAGCCCTCCGTGCTGCCGGCCGAGGGCCTGGAGGCCTCTCCCCAGGCCCCCGAGCCAGCGGGCAGGCCTACTCCGCTCGGAGGCTGCACGCCTCCCGCACCCGGGCAGCAGCCTCCCCTAGGCACGGCGGACCGGGTCCCTCCCGCCGCGTCCCTAGCACTCGGGGCCAGCCCAGGTACCCTCCCACGAGCCCTTGCAGATGTAGCACCCGCTCCTCGGACTCACGCGCCGCCTGCAGCCCTACCGGCTCCCACCTCAGGGACCTGCCGCCGCCGCCGCCTGTGCGAAAGTCGGCGTCCCAGAAGCCGCTCTGGCTGCCGGCCGCCCGCCTTCCAGGCCGCGCCTGATCCGCCGCTCCCCCTGCCGGCCGGCAGCCATTTCCGACAGGCGACTGCGGAACTTGCCGAAGGGCGCTGCGCCGGAAATGGCCGAAGCCGGCGTTCGCGCGCGCGAGCGCGGACGCGGGCGCGCGCTAGATACTTTCCGGACCGCTTCGGAAGACCGCCGAGGCCTCCAGTTGCGCCGCGGGGACAGCCGGGTCTGGGGTGCGGGGCCGGGCGCCGGGAATTGTAGGAGGCGCGGGGGACGCGCGGGCCGCCCTCTGAGCCCCAGGACCCGCGTCCTGCGAGGCCGCCAGGCCCGGCCCAGAAGACCCGGCCGCGGAGGGCAGGGAGGATGCTCCCTGCGGCGCTGGAACCGGTCTGGCCCCGGAGCCACCGCCGCTTCCTCAGGGGCGCAGGCGTGGGGAATGTCAAGTCACAAACCCGAGTCTAAAACTCCATCCCCAGAGAAAAGGCCTCCAAGGACGGGCCCCGCGCGCGGCAACGGCCTGCAGTTTTTGAAGCCCTTTGACTATTTCCCAACGAAGACACGGCCGGGCGGCTTGGATGCTTAGGAAAATCCTGGGGCTTTGCAAAAACAACAGGTTAATCCCGTCGTGTGGGATGATCACCAGAACAAGACAGGAAAGGCCACCGTGTCAGTGTTGAAGAGCCAGCCCCTGTGAGCCTCAACGTGCATGTTTTCCACAGTCCCAAGGAACACGTGACTGTGTTTCCACACTTGCGAAATCAGGACGAGACCTCTTGGATCATGGAACACGGGATGGGGGTGGGAGCAGGCACCCTACCTGGTCACCAGCTTAACTCCGAAACCAGCTTTTAAAACCTGTGACTGCAGTATGAGCTACGATCCAATCTGCCTCAACGTATTTTTTTTTTTTTAATGATTTTAATCCCCAGAGTACAGGGCTTCTCTAGGGTTTCCTCGCCAGGGAACCCCCAACACACAGGGCCTGGAGAAGCCGGGGAGAGCACAGCCAGGCTGGCTTCTGGCCCTGCGCTTGGGTGGTCGGCCGCCTTTAGAAGAACTGCACCCCAGAGACATGCTTGCAGCTGCTGAGCTTATCCACTCGCCCTTCCCGGAGCCCAGGCCCAGTGCTGCAGCGAGGAGGCTGAGAAAACGCTGAAGACTGATGCCCACGGGGGACAGCTTGGGCTAATGATAACGTTTGCAAAACAAAACTTGAAAAACCCATAGTAACCTGTTTTCTAGAGTACCCTCTTCATCTCCCCACGCCCAAACCAGTCCCTGCGCGGACCTTCCTTTTCCTTTCCTCTTTCTCTTGCTCTCCCCTCTCCTGTTCACTCTTTTCCTCTCCCCTCCTCTTGATTACTACAAACAAAGGCTTTCCAAGTCCTACCGCCATCAGATGTATACATGCAACTCCTTACGGTTACCAATTTGTTGAGGAAAGTCAAGAGAGAGCGAGGCAAAGTTTCAAACTCAGATGCAGTGCAGGAAATGAAAATGGAGTGAGTGTTGCCCAGGTATCATGAATTCTATTTTTTTTTTAACAGTTCCTCCACTCAGTTCTCCTCCAGAGGTACTCGATGGCAGCAGGCAGGGGCTTGGCACTGTGGGAGGAGACACCATAGAAGACAGGGAAGAACTGCCAGGACCTGGTTCATCTCCACACTGGCGAGAGGACGTGCAGGTGCCTGCTACCTGTTGGACTCAGTCTTCTTTTACATTGGAGTAACTTAACACGTTGCTGCCCTTAACCTTGACTCATTTGCTTAAGATGATGAAGCTGGCTGGGATGACGCTTGTCATCCCAGTACTTTGAGAGTCCAAGGCAGGTGGATCACGAGGTCAGGAGTTTGAGACCAGCCTGGCCAACATGGCAAAACGCTGTCTCTACTAAAAATACAGAAATTAGCTGGGCATAGGGGCGCACACCTATAATCCCAGCTACTCGGAAGGCTGAGGCAGGAGAATCGCTTGAATCTGGGAGGCTGAGGTCCTCAGTGAGCTGAGATCGTGCGACTGCACTCCAGCCTGGTGACAGAGCAAGACTGTCTCAGGAAAAAAAAATGATGAAGCTTTAGAAAGAACCGGGATATTTACCTGCTCCTGAGCCCCCTCCGCCTTTGATCTTGTGAGTCTGCACTCTCCTGCTCCTCTCTCAGTCTCCTCTAGCTCCTGTTCTTCCTCCTACCTGTGTCCTCTACCAACGATATGACTGGGACTACTTTCTTCTTCCTCCTCGCACTCTCTTCTTGATAATTTCAGCCAGTTTCCCTGCATCATCTCCACCTGCAAGCTGACCCTTTGCAGCAGAGCTCAGGGCCCTGCTGACCAGAAGCACTCTGGACACCTTCACATCATCATCGTCCTATTTTTGTTTTTTTGGAGACAGGATCTCGCTCTGTTGCCCACCCTGGAGTGCAGTAGCGTAGCAGCATTATCACTGTTCACTCCAGCCCCGATGTCCCTGGGCTCAAGTAAAACTTTTGCCTCAGCCTCTAGAGTAGCTGGGACCATAGATCCCCGCCACTGTGCCAAATTTTTGTGGGGTTTGTTTTTTGTTTTTGAGATGGAGTCTCACTCCTGTTGCCCAGGCTGGAGTGCAGCTGCACGATCTCAACTCACTGCAAACTCCACCTCCTGGGTTCAAGTGATTCTCCTGCCTCAGCCTCCCGAGTAGCTGGGATTATAGGCAAGCACTACCCCACCTGGCTGATTTTTGTATTTTTACTAGAGACGGGGTTTCACCATGTTGGCCGGGCTGGTCTCAAACTCCTGACCTCAAGTGATCTGTCTGCCTCGGCCTCCCAAAGTGCTGGATTACAGGCATTACCCACCATACCCAGCCTAATTTTTTTGTTGTTGTTGTTAAGATGGGATTTCATCATGTTGACCAGGCTGGTCTCAAACTCCTGAGCTCAAGCAATCTGCCTGCCTTGGCATCCCAAGCTGCTAGGATAACAGGCAGGGCCACCATGCAGGGCCATCATCACCCTATTAATACATACTTTATGAATACTTAATTGCCAGGCAATAAGCTAAACCCTTTATGTGCACTGTCTCATTTTAATCCTTACAGGGAGGTATCAGCCATCAGACAGGGAACTGAGACTTCAAGAAGCTAAATAAATAGGGTGCCCAACACCACAGAGCATGGAGCAAAGGACATATGGGACTCCCAAGTCTTCCTAACTTGTGAGCTCATACTCTAACCAGAACAATCTGGCTCTCTCACCAGGGCCTTAAACTTAATATAGCCCAAACGGAACTCATCTTTATCCCTTCCCACTTTGCACTCCTCAGATGTCCTTGTTTAATAAATAATGTTACCTTTATCTTTCCTAACCCAGAAAATCAAAAATTGGCATCATCGTCGACTTCTTTCTTTCCCCTCACATTCAGTTTCCAAGACTTAAAGGCTTTTCTTGTAGGATCTCTACCATCCAGCCTCTACAATTTCACACCTACATCCCATTCTCATTCCCAAATTCCCATAACTCCTCTCCTGGCCTATCTCATAACACTGAAATTCCTGGCTTGGAAAATATGGTCACATTCACAGCAGCTGTCCTCAAGAAGGAAGCCAAGGCAACAGTATGCACGATGAAGTGAGTCTTCACTGATCTCTCCATGTTTTGACATTTTACAGCACTTATTATCTCTACTTTGCATTTTAGAACTGAATCCAAAATAGTTTCGCATTGTTGTTTAGCAGTCATGTATGTAGACTTTTTTTTTTCTTTTTGGGGACAGAGTCTGACTCTGTCACCCAGGCTGGAGTGCAGTGGTGCCAAGTAGCTGGGAATACAGGCACGTGCCACCACACCTGGCTAATTTATTTTTAGTAGAGATGGGGTTTCACCATGTTGCCCAGGCTGGTCTCGAACTCCTGAGCTCAGGCAATCTACCCACCTCAGCCTCCCAAAGTGCTGGGATTACAGGCATCAGCCACCATGCCTGGCCTGCCATGTATGTAGATCTTTATTCACATCCAGAAATTAGGAAAAGCAGGATGCATTGAGCCATTGGTACCCAGCAGCAGGAGCCTGTGGGTCTTCTGTCTGGAGCACGATCACAAGGATCGAGCATCAGCAGTATCCAGGCTCCTTTCAGCTCCAAATTTTAAACTCCCATAAGACAGACATCATTGGCCCAGCTTGGGTCACGTGTCCACTTCTTTAATCAATCAGCTTTGGCCAAGCAGCAGGTCAGCCTGGTGCAAACATGGCAGCTAGAGGCCTCACTATAAATAGAGCTTGTTCCCAGAAAAGAGGGAGGCACACACCATTCATTTATTTATTCAATCAATCAATCAGCAAATAGTTGAGCATCTATAGAGAAAATATGCAAGGTTCTACTATGTACACAAAATGTGTAAAACATGGCCCTGCCCTCACACCATGAAAGTCATCACATAAAAAGAAGCAGATAAAAAGAGTAACAGTATTTATAAGATAAAAAGAGTAACAGTATTTATAAGTACTCATGAGTGACCATCAAGTCAGTTACATATGATGAAAGATAATTCATTATACCTAGTATAAACCACTGGCGGTAAAAGTAGTCAGCAGCAACGTGTACATGATCAACAGAAGCTCATAGCAACACCATTTACACAAAAACAGAAAAGTACCCATATGTCCATCAGAGGTAGACCAGATAAACAAAATACAAAATATAATACTGTGCAATCGCTCACACCTATAATCCAAGCACTTTGGGAGGCCGAGGCAGGCAGATCACTTGAGGTCAGGAGTTCGAGACCAGCCTGACCAACATGGCAAAACCTTGTCTCTACTAAAAATACAAAAGTTAGGCAGGCATGGTGATATGTGTAATCCCAGCTACTCGGGAGGCTGAGGCAAGAGAATCACTTGAACCTGGGAGGCCGAGGTTACAGTGAGCTGAGATTGTGTGTCACTGCACTCCAGCCTGGATGACAGAGCAAGACTCCATCTCAATAAAAAAGAAAAAAAGCATATATATATATATATATATAGTGTATGCATGCACAGAATACAGCAATAAGAATGAATGCTCTACAAATATACATAATATGGCTAAATCTCCCAAACAATGTTAAAAGCATCCAGACACACAAAAATGTGTATGGTATATGATTCCATTGATAGAAAACATAAAAACAGAAAACGAATCCACCCTTAGTCTTCAGTAAGGGGAACAAAAGGGGCCATCTGGGCAGTGATAATGCTGTTTCTTAAGCTGTGTGCTGGATTCACAGGTGTGTTCAGTTTGTCACATTCATCGAGCTTACACTTCCCATACATCCTCTTTTCTATATGTATGTCATCCTTTAATAAAAAGTTTTTAAAAAATAACTGGGCTTGTGTGGTGGCTCATACCTGTAATCGCAGCACTCTGGGAGGCTGATGTGGGAGGAGCACTTGGGTCTGGGAGTTTGACCAGCTTGGGCAACACAGGAAAACCCTGTCTCTACAAAAAATTTTTAAAAGCCTGGCATGTTGGCACACTTAAGTGGCTGATGTGGGAGGATCAGTTGAGCCAGGAGGTCAAGGCTGCAGGGAGCCATGATTGCACCACTGCACTCCAGCCTGGGTGACAAAGCGAGACCATGTCTTAAAAAAATAAAAATAAATAATATGCACTCAAAGTAAGACACCTTTAATCTCCTTTGAACATCAATGCCATGATTATCCTAGAGTTGCCAATTATTGCCACATTCCCTGCCACCACCACAATTATGCCCCCTTCTTAGAGACATAAGACACCAGGGCGTTTGGAAGAAACCACTATATTTACTGCATGATCTCCTCCCCTGTGGTCCCAGCTGACTAGACTTCTCCTTACCTGGAAATGTGGGAACAGGTCACTGTAACTGAGTCACATGACAGAGAGAGTGGTTGATCTAATGATTTACACAGATTTGAGAGAACGAATTTCTGGGCATGTGCACAGTTGGTAAGCCTAGAAAGCTGGTCTGCGAAAATAGAAACAAACTCACCACAGATGGAGGGAGAAGCCTCAGAGGCTGTTGACATTGACCTCTGGTACCCACATGTCCCAGATGACACGGAGTGTCCATGCGATTGCTTATGTAGCCTTATTATTTTTTAAAAATCATCATAATCCTAGCACTTTGGAAGGCTGAAACAGGTGGATCACAAGGGCAGGAGTTCAAGACCAGCCTGGCCAAGATGGGGAAACCCCATCTCTACTAAATATGCAAAAATTCCCAGCTACTCAGGAAGCTGAGGCAGAGAATCACTTGAACCCAGGAGGCAGAAGTTGCAATGAGCCGAGATCCCGCCACTGCACTCCAGCCTGGGCAACAAAAGCGAAACTCCACCTCAAAAAAAAAAAAAAATCCTCATTTACTTAAGCTAACAAGAATACATTTCTGTCCCTGGCCCCAAACAGGGCCCTGACTAAAGGTACCACGTTCTTCCCTGGAGGTAACTAAGTAGTTATTTTATTTTTGTTTGTTTATTTGGAGACAGAGTCTCGCTCTGTTGCCCAGGCTGAAGTGCAGTGCGCGATCTCGGCTCACTGTTGGCAACCTCTGCCTCCTGGGTTCAAGCGATTCTACTGCTTCAGCCTCCCAAGTAGCTGGAATTACAGGCATGCACCACCATGGACAGCTAATTTTTTTGCATTTTTAGTAGAGACGGGGTTTTGCCACGTTGCCTAGTCTGGTCTCAAACTCCTGAGCTCAGGCAATCTGCCTGCTTTGGCCTCCCAAAGTGCTGGGATTACAGGTGTGAGCCACCGGGCCGACCCCTAAGTAGTTATTTCAGAGCCACACTCAGCACTTTGCATGTGTCAGCCCATGTGCTCCTTTAACGACCCTAAACAATAAGAACCATTATTATTCCTTTGTCACAGATGAAAAAACTGAAGCCCAGGGAGGTTAACTAATTTGCCTAAATCACCAACCTAGTAAGTGGTGGTGCCAGGTTTTAGACCCCAACAGTCTAACTCCAGAGCCTGAAACTTTACCAACTTTGCTCTACTGTGGTGCAGGAGAAATGCTGACCATGGTGATGTGAACTGTCTGCTGCATTAGTAGATTCAACGAAGGCTTTGATTTGTTAAATGAGTTCAAATGTAGAAATGATACAAAAGATTGGCTGCCTAGAGAGGCCAGTGCGCACATTTCTTTCACAAGGGAATTATCGTTTGAGGTGTACAAGCTAGAGACATGTAAAGTGCATAGAGTGTGACAAATATACCAAACAAGTCTGTGTTCTCTTACCAAGAAATTATTTTACAGATTTCAGTAGATGCTCTCTTGGGGGCCCCCACTGATTGCTTATTTTTCCCCAACTGTTTAATATCCAGGAGTAGGGGGTTTGAGTCCCAGGGAAGGAGAAACTGGTGATAACCATTACTTCAAGTCTCAGGGAAGGAGGTGCCTGGGTCCTCTTCCAGGCTAATGGCCAGCCCCACAATCCACTCAGCAAGATTTCTAGATCACTCTCAAGCACTTGGTGACCACCAGCAATCTTCAAAGGGAATTATCAGTGAGGTTAAGTCAGATAAGAACTTAGTCTATCTGTAAGGCTTTGATTTTAAAGAAAGTGCTGACACCCACTATTCAAGATCTTTCCTATACATAAAAGACTGAGCAATTTTGTGGCTTAGAACAATGCATGACAATTTCTAGATTGAGGTTCCAAAGTTACTCCTCTCTTTGGTCTACAGTGCCAAAAAGACAAAAGGTCATCTGCTAAGGCTCCAGGGATAGCACTCATTACCCTGATAAATGGCTCACTTTAGAAGTCCTGGCTTTGATGTTACCTTTTAGAAGTGGCTGCTTTTTGTCTGGCCAAAGGTGGGGCCATTTGGGTGGCCCACAGGTAATTTACGGCAAGAACACTGACTTAACATCAGTTTTAAGACAAAACACATTTTATTACTAAAAAAGTATTTGTTAACTCATTACCTCATGTCATAGTATTCTCTGCCTGGCCATGTGGCTGTAAAAAAAATAAACATTCAAGTTTCACATCAGAAAGCTTAGCCTGATTCAAAAATGTTATCTGCAGCCAGGTGCTGTGGCTCATGTCTGTAATCCCAGCACTTTGGTGAGGCTGAGATGGATGGATCACCTGAGGTCAGGAGTTGGAGATCAGACTGGCCAACATGGCAAAACTCCATCTCTTCTGAAAATACAAAAATCAGGCAGGTGTGGTGGCAGGAACCTGTAATCCCAGCTACTTGGGAGGCTGAGGCAGAATTGCTTGAATCTGGGAGGCGGAGATTGCAGTGAGCTGAGATCGCGACATTGCACTACAGCCTGGGCGACAGTGAGATTCCATCTCAAAAAAAAAAAAGAAAAAGAAAAAGCTGTTATCTGTGTAACACACCTAACCAGTAATGACCAATTAAGATTCAAATTAGCTAGCACCAACAGCGGGTATCAAAATGCCATCAAAGTTTTCTAAGCTTGCACCTACAAATGTTCCCTAAGGCAAGCATAAACGCATCTAACATTTACCCTAAATTATGCCAGTGAGTAGCAAAAATGTGTTCAGTTAGACGCAACATGTCACAACATGGTCTGACTGTTGGAAGAACTTAATGCAGTGAGAGCTATACCCAGAGGAAAGAAGTAAAATTAGGCAGAGTGTTGATGGCTGAGTTCCAGTGTCACATTTATATACAGCTCAGTGACTCTAGAATTGTCCTTACACCAAAAGAAAAGTTATTCACATATTCCAAAAATCAACTGCTCACTACTTTCATTTAAAAATGCCTTGTGTGAACAAGGCATTCCAACTGAAAACTGGCAAAATTCATAGAGGTTCTCAAAGAACCTCAATTAGCTTCTTAGTCAACCAATTTGGCTGTAAAATCAAAACCAAAAGTGCAATTTCCAAAACCAACTATGCTAAATACTTTTAGATGCATATAACTTGTTAATAACATTTGGACTTTATGTACAGAATGAAATAGTAGTTTTCACCAAAGGGATTTTCAAAATAAAAATGTATACGTTTTAAACCAATTTATGAAGATCTGCAACAAGATTTTATTGAAGAGAAAGTTTTCCCTCATTTTCTTAAATATTACTCAAAATTAATTATTAACCTAAAGGGTGACAGCATGATTCTAGTAGGGTCCAAGTCAACCCCAGAACAAAATAATAAGTGATCCCTTCCCCAACCCAAGACTTCAGCCTTGCAAACACTATGCCATAGATTAAAAAATGAAACCAAATGAAAATGTGACCACATTTCTACAAATCCATCAATTTGGAGGGCAAAACACTAACAATCCGAAGTCTATCTCTAGTGGATAGAATGTCACATATTTCACCCTCATGTCAAAAGAAACACGTATAATGACATCATCTAGGTTACTAAGAAAAGCATAAAGTGAAGAGGTGATTATCTAGAAAAAGGATACTTGACAAATGGAGCAAATAATCAAAAAACATATTAAATATCTGTGAAATGTTTAACTATGAAAGCTGTTTAAAAGCTAATGCCAGGAGGTGGGAGCCTAGGAGAGGGTTAGCATTAGGAGAAATACCTAATGTAGATAACGGGGAGATGAATGCAGCAAACCACCATGGCATGTGTGTATACCTATGTAACAAACCTGCACGTTCTCCATATGTACCACAGAACTTAAAAGTACAATAAAAATAAATAAATAAACAAAATAAAAGCTCATGCTGAGCCCTGTATGTATTACTTTTATGTACATTTAACCAGATTGCAATAATGCTCTATTTATCTTTATTCATTAATTAGCTTAAATAATAAACATCTAAATATTAGTAGGAACACAAATAGCCAAACAATCACAAAAACTGATACATTAAATGTTTGCCAACTCTTTGTCTTCCATCTAACTCCTGAGCACAATTTTATAAAATTGCTGTCTCTATGTGTCGACCATTTCAAGTCCTTCTTTTTCAGTTACTGTGAACGATTATGTTTCCACACGATTCTCATAGCCATCTCGAAGGTTACTGGAGCATCCTATGGTCTAGCTCAGTGGTTCCTGAATAACAATTTGTGAACCAAGATAGGATGAAGTTTTCATCAGTCCACAGTGAAATGTGAAAAGCTCTGACAAGTCTGTGAGTTTTTAACAACGTTGAATGATTCCACTGACAGGATTAGTCTTTATTCTGAGATTATATCCTTCTCCCTGTTTTATGTTAAAATGTGTTTTTATGAAATGATCGTGGTGGTGGTGAACGGCAGCTTTTTCTTTTTCTTTCTCACTTAACAAAACACTGAAATATACTAATTTTGGTATCCCCTCCCCAGTTATTTTTATTTTACTGGCCTATTAAATCTAAAAGTCTGGTAACTATAATACCAGTCTAGCCTGTCTAACAGCACACATATATATTAAGACATACACTTTCTCCACCTCACCCCCCCACAACACAAAATGTTTTTGGAGACTCCCATGGCATCCAGCCTCTGAAAGGGCACCCAATGATCCCTGCCCCGTGGTATTCACACTGGTATGAAGTCTCCACCGACACCATAACCAGGGTCCATCTGTGCAGCCAATGGAGCACAGCAAAAGTGACGGTATGTCACTCCCAGGATTAAGAGACAAGAGGCATTTCAGCTTCCATCTTGGTTGCTTTCTCCTTCTCAGATCACTCTAGGAGAAACACACTGCCATGTTGTGACAACAGGATGGAGAGGCCCAGGTGAGGGACTGAAGCTTCCTGCCAACAGCCACGTGCATAATATTGAGAACAGATCCTCCAGCTCCAGTCAAGCCTTCGGATGACTGCAGTCTCATGAAAGACCCTGCACCAAAACCACCCAGCTTGACGAAATAATCTGAACAACGAACCCCCCATGACACAAGTTTACCTATAACAAACTCGCACATGTACCTCTGAACTAAAACAAAAACAATTTTTGCTCAAAGCAATAGAAAGGGAAAAAAAAGACAAAAACAAACAAAACCACCACCAACAACAACAACAACAAACACCCAGCTAAGCCTCTTCTGAATTCCTAACCTACAGAAACTATGAAATAATAAATATTTGTATTTTCAAAATTAGCTGGCTGTGGTGGTGGGTACCTATAATCCCAGCTACTTGGGAGGCTGAGGCATGAGAATCACTTGAACCCAGGAGGCAGAGGTTGCAATGAGTTGAGATCATGCCGCCGCACTCCAGCCTGGGTGACAGAGCGAGACTCTGTCTCAAAAAAAATAAATAAAGAAAGAGAGAGAGAGAGAAAGAAAGAAAGAAACTGATGTCTGCAATATTTTTTAAAATTAAAATTAAATAAATAAATATTTGTACTTTCAACCACCAAGTTTGAGATAATTTGTTATGGAGCAATAGCTAATAAATACAACCCTTTAATCCTATTTCAGCTGCAAAATGAACATCCCTATAGCCCCCCAGGAAGGCAATGTGGTGCAATGCAGAAACTGTTTTTACGGCTGAGTTGGAAGACAGATCGGATCAGCAAAGACTGTGATCTCCTTTACCCTGGCTTTAGTTTACATACTCTGACTTTTTTCTTCTCTGTTGCTTTTTCTACTTTTCTTGCATTGACCAGAGTACTCAGTAAATCGAATAATCCATCTCTAGCAAGGGAATCAATCTTGCAAGTTTATATGCTTAAAGGAATTACCTTATGTCAATATGGTATTTTATGAAATTTTAGAAAACTGGTAAATTTCTATTGACAGAATCCCTAACCCCAGCTGTCCAAATCTTTGCTAGACTCATCCCTTCCTCAAAAGAGGAGCATGACTTATATTTCACTAAAAAAATAGAAAACAACATATACGAACTCTTTGAAATGCCTTCCTTCTATCTTTAAGCCTATCTATAAGTATTGAGGTGAAATCTATTATTTTAGTAGATACTAGAGTTTTTCTTAGGGATGGAAAATGCCTTATTTAGGAAACTACTTTGAAATGACATTTTAAGTATGGAAGAAGAGAGGATGGCTTAGAATAAAACTGAAGCAAAGAGACAGCTAGTCAGATCTATATTTTTTAAAATCCAAAAACACGGGGACTGGAGGAGAGGAAATGGAGGTGGATAAGAAGAGATGGGGCTCAAATAACAGTGTGGGAGGCTGGAGCTGGGGTAGAGAGTCCCCAGTGATAGGGGAGCTGGAGAATGTTTAAAATAGAGATATCTATTGTCAGAATTTTAAGTTATTTGTGTTGCTAAGGATATATAATCCCCTAAGCCTTCCATAATATCTGTCACATGCACAAATGCCTTATGTGAGTGATTTAGGGGAGATTTAAGAAAAAAAGATTGCAAGAGGCTGAGTTCCACAATTCGGTCAGCAAAGAACCAAGAAATGAGAACAGCCACAGAGTTCAGTTACAAGTAAGATAAAGAATTTAGTGGAAGCAGAAACTCAAAGCCAAAGAAACCGTAAGAAGAGGAGCTTCCAGGAATTCACAGAAATCTTGGACTGAGTTTCCCAATGGATGCAGAATGGGGACTTAAGCCAATGTTACTTAAATCTCAGAAAAGAATGTTGCCTTAAGCTGACAGCTGAGTACATATTCACTGATTCTTCTTCCATCATCTATTCTGGCCCTTGACAAAGAGATGTCCCTAACTCCTTTCTGAAACTTAGGTGCTCCATTTTTGAATGTGATCTAATATCCTTCCTTTAAATCTTGCTTGATCAATTATTCTCTTTGCTATATACATGGTCAATATCCTCCTCACTATAGGGTTTTACTCCCAGTCTGCTTATAAATAGGCTCAGGCTCAGGCAGAGAAGGAAAATAAGAGAATAACTCAGCTCAAGCTACCATCATCTTACAACACAGGCATTCAACCCAGACAGATTTAGATGTGAATCCGTGTTCCACTATGTATTCATGGTAGAACACCTTGGGCATATTACATAACCTTTCTATACTCTCTCCACTACAGTTTCCTCATCAGAACATGGGGATAATAATGGTACCTACCTCACTGGAATATTGTAAGGATCATCCCAGATAATGCATGTAAATTGTTGGCCCAGGGCCTGGTATACAGTAAGCCTTCAGTAACATCAACTGCTGTCATCACCATTTGCCAAATTCTTAAGAGTCATCTCAGACTGGGCACAGTGGCTCACTCCTATAATCCCAGCACTTTGGGAGGAAGAGGTGGATGAATCAACTGAGGTCAGGAGTTCCAGACCAGGCTGGCCAACATGGTGAAATCCCGTCTCTACTAAAAATACACACAAAAAAAATTAGCTGGGTATGGTGGCGGGTGCCTGCAATCCCAGCTCTTTGGGAAGGTGAGACAGGAGAATTGCCTGAACCTGGGAGGTGAAGGTTGCAATGTGCCAAGATCGTGCCACTGCACTCCAGCCTGGGAGAAAAGAGCGAAACTCTGTCTCAAAAAAAAAAAGAAAAGAAAAGAAAAAGAGTCATCTCTTCTCTACCGCCATTCACTCTTTAATCCCTGGAGGGTGGCTGCTGCCAGTCTACTGAAACTGCTCTCATTGAGACCAGTGATCACTTCTAATATGAGGTTATAGAAAAATAAAGAAACAAAATGAAAAAAAGATAACCAGCAACTTCCTAATTTGTTAATCCCACTGAATCTTTCCGGCCTCCCTTTGGAAGTCTTCTTTAGAACTTAAGAGACCTAGTCACTCACCATCTTGAAATGGTCGTCTGTGCTTTGCAGGCATTGCCTCTCCCCATCCTTTCTCTTTTCTTTCACTGAGTCTTAATTCTCTACCATCCTTTAAATGCCTTTGTGCCTGGGTCTCCACCATTAGCCATCTTTTCATCACTAGGTGAACACTTCTAAGACTTCAGCAGCCAAGTCTCTATCTTTAGCTCAGATTTTTCTTCCGCCTTCTTGACCCAAACTGTCCACTAGATATCTTGTCCAAGGTTTTCACAAACTCAGTCACACAGGCCAAATGTATAGAGACCGTTAACAAAATCATTATTTTATCTCCCTTTCCCTATTCTTTCCTTTCCCTAGTAACCATTTTCTTTTTTTCTTTCTTTTTGAGACAGAGTCTTGCTCTGCTGCCCAGGCTGGAGTGCAGTGGTGCAATCTCAGCTCACTGCAACCTCTGCCTCCCGGGTTCAGGCGATTCTACTGCCTCAGCCTCCCAAGTGGCTGGGATTACAGGTACACACCACCACACCCGGCTAATTTTTTATAGTTTTGGCAGAGGCGGAGTTTCACTGTCTTGTCCAGACTGGTCTCAAACTACTGACCTCGAGTGATCTGCCCACCTCGGCCTCCCAAAGTGGCTCAAAGGTGTAAGCCACCGTGCCCAGGCCCTAGTAATCATTTCCTCAAGTTTCCAGCTTGGATTGGAATGTCACTGTTAAGTCTAGCCAGGAGTCCAAGCCGGAAACACCAGTTGTTATCTTTATGTCTTCCTCACCCACCACGTCCATCTGGCCATCAGGGCCTAACGGCGCCACCTCAGAGTCTCATGGCTCCCCCGAGTCCTGCTCCGTCCTACGTGACCCCACTGTATTTCAGAGTGGGCTTCAGAGTCACATCCACCTGGGTTCAAATATTAACAGTGCCATAAACTTACTAATGACTGTTTTTGCTCAAGTGACTTAACCTCTCTGACCTCAGTTTTTGCAATAATGAGATATCATATGTAAAACAGTTGGCACACAGTAAGCACTCAACAAACATTCCACTGCATCCCCTTCGTTTGGGTCTTCATCGCTCCCACATGGAAGGCAGTATCTACCTCATTGGTCTATCTTGTCCTTTCTCCTCTTAATTGCCCTAGAGTTAATTTTTCTAAAGTAAATAAATAAATCTGGTACTATCACCTCTGCCTTTAAAATCTTCAACATTTTCTTTTCTCCTACGGAAGAAAGTCCCGATTCCAAAAGGCAGCAGTAAGTTCCAGCTGACTTTCTGGTCCCTCCTCCCCGAGCCCATTTACTCCAAAATACTGGCTTTTTGCCAAAACACTGTATGTACTTCATGTACATACAGGCTTAATCTCCACACATGCAGAGCCCTTTGGCTAATTCCCTTCCCCACATCAAGTTTTGTCCAATTGGCAAGAATCTCAAGGCCCACTTCAAAAACTATCACATAAAGGGTGACACCTATTCTTAAGTAGTTCCATTTTTTTCTTTTTCTTTCTTTATTTTGTAAGAGAGGGTGTTGTTATGTTGCTCACAATGGTCTTGAACTCCTGACTCAAGCGATCCACCCCCCACCCCTGTCAATCTCCCAAAATACTGAGATTATAAGTGTGAGTCCCTGCACCTGGCCTGGTTCAATTTTTTAAAACTATTTTTTACATATACACAAACATAGGCTGGGCATGGTGGCTCACGCCTGTAATCCCAGCACTTTGAGAGGGCAAGGCTAGTGGATCACTTAAGGTCAGGAGTTCAAGACCAGCATGGACAACATGGTGAAACCCTTCCTCTACTAGACATACAAACATTAACCAGGCATGGTGGCAGGCACCTGTAATCCCAGCTACTCAGGCAGGAGGATCACTTGAATCTGGGAAGCAGAGGTTGCACTGAGCTGAGATTATACCACTGCTCTCCAGCCTGGGCAATAGAGCGAGACTCTGTCTCAAAAAAAAAAAAAAGAAAGAAAATGCTAAAACAAATGTAGATGTGGCAAAACATCAAAAATTGGTGAATCTCAGTAAAAATCATTTCAAATGTACAAAAACTTGCAAAATGCTATATAATTCTGGCAACATTTCTGTAAGTTTGAAAATATTTCAATAGAAAAAAGAAAGGATGGGCAGGGTGGCTTGTGCCTGTAATCCCAGGCCTTTGGGAAGCAGAAGCAGGAGGATCACTTGAGCCAAGGAGTTCAAGGTTACAGTGAGTTATGATCCTGCCACTTCACTCCAGCCTCGACAACGGGGCCAAACAACTAACCTATGTTTAAAAATGTCAGTGTTATGAAAAGAAGCAAGGGCGGAAGGAAGGAAAAAAGGAAGGGAGGGAGGAAGAAGGAGAAGGGGAGGGTAAAGGGAAAGGAAAGGGAGACAGCAAGAAAGAAGGTGAAGCTGAAGAAACATTCGAGATTACAGGAGACTAAAGAAACGTGAGAGCTAAATGCAATGTGTGATCCTGGATTAGATGTTAACTCGGCATTTAAAAAATTGCTATAAAATACATTATTGGGCTGGGCGCCGTGGCTCATGCCTGTAATCCCAGCACTTTGGAAGGCAGAGGCAGGCAGGTTGCTTGAGGTCAGGAGTTCGAGACCAGCCTGGCCAACATGGTGAAACCCTGTCTCTACTAAAAATACAAAATTAGCTGGGTGTGATGGTGTGCACCTGTAATCCCAGCTACTCAGGAGGCTGAGGCATGAGAATCGCTTCAACCCAGGAAGTAGAGGTTGCAATGAGCCTAGACTGTGCCACTGCACTCCAGCCTGAGCAACAGAGCAAGATCCGGCTCAATAAATAAATTAATGAATGAATGAATGAAATTGACACAATCACTGTGGCAAAACAGTATGGAGGTTCCTCAAAAAATTAAAAATAAACTACCATATGACCCAGTAATCATACTTCTGTAGTATTTACCCAAAGGAAATGAAATCAGCACGTTAAAGATATATTTACACTCTCATGTTCATTGCAGTGCTATTTACAATAGCCAAAATAAGAAAACAACCCAAGTGTCCATCAAGGGATGCATGAATTTTATTTATTTATTTATTTATTTTGAGACAGAATCTTGCTCTGTTGTCCAGGCTGGAACGCAGTGGCACAATCTCAGCTCACTGCCACCTCTGCCTCCATGGTTCAAACAGTTCTCATGTCTCAGCCTCCTGATAGCTGCGATTACAAGCATGTGCCACCAGGCCCAGCTAATTTTTGATAGTTTTAGTAGACACAGCGTTTCACAATGTTGGCCAGGC
Source organism: Plecturocebus donacophilus (assembly GCA_004027715.1). Taxonomy (NCBI): domain Eukaryota; kingdom Metazoa; phylum Chordata; class Mammalia; order Primates; family Pitheciidae; genus Plecturocebus; species Plecturocebus donacophilus. Next base: position 118,862 of record PVKP010001866.1, read on the forward strand.
TGGTCTGGAACTCCTGATCTCAGGTGATCCGCCCGCCTTGGCCTCCCAAAGTGCTGGGATTACAGGAGTGAGCCACCATGTCCAGCCAGGATGCATTCAATTTTTAAATGTGGAATACTATTCAGCCTTTTAAAAATAAGGAGATCTTATCATTCACAACAACAAGGATGAACCTAGAGACATTATGCTAAGTGAAATAAGCCAGGCACAGAAAGGTAAATACTGCATTGATCTCACTTATATGTAGAATGTAAATAAGTCAAACTCATAAAAGAAGAGAGTAGAATGATGGTTGTGAGGGCTGGGGGACGGGGAGATGTTGGTCAAAGGGTACCAAGCCGCAGTTAGACAGGATGAGTTAGTTCTGGAGATTTACTATACGGCATGGTGGCTACGGTTCATACATATTTATAAATTGCTAAGAGATAGATCTTCAATGTCCTCACCACACACAAAAATAAGTATGTGAAGAGATATGCTAATTCATTTGATTTACTCATTTTCTAGTGTGTACATATACCAAAACATCATGTCACACCCTGTAAATATACACAATTTTTATTTGTCAGTTACACCCTAATAAAGCTGGAGGGAGGAAAAGAAGAAATATAGGAAGCAAATACTTCTTCTCTGAGTATGCCTTTTTTTTTTTTTTTTTGAGACAAAGTCTCACTGTGTTGCCCAGGCTGGAGTGCAGTGGTGTGATCTTGGCTCACTGCAACCTCCACCTCCCAGGTTCAAGCGATTCTCCTGCCTCAGCCTCCTGAATAGCTGGGATTATAGGCACCTGCCATCATGCCCAGCTAATTTTTGTACTTTTGTAGAGATGGGGTTTCACCATGTTGGCCAGGCTGGTCTTAAACTCCTGACCTCAGGTGGTCCACCCACCTCAACCTCCCAAAGTGCTGGGATTACAGGTGTGAACCACTGAGCTTGGCTGAGGATTTCTTCTTTTTTAAGGCAATAATACTTTGTCTATGTACTATTAACCTACACCAAAAAAAAAAGCACAAATATTACATTCTAGCTTGCTCTTCAAAAAGTAAAAAAAAGACTAATGCTGCTTGGTTTAAGCTGCTGTACATGTTTTTATTTTTACTATAAAAAGCCTGGATTGGGTTGTAATTATTGGTTTAAGCATTTGTCTTATTCTATTAGATTGAGAACTTCTTGAAGCAAGAATTTAAATTGTCTTTTGGAAATGAATAGTGAGACAAGTATCCTAATTCAGGGCACTATTTCTTCCTGGCATGGTGTTATTAGAGTACTTTTATGCTACAATTTGGGATCATAGTAAACAAAGCTGGACATTTTTTTTTAAGAGGTAGGGTCTTGCTTTGTCACTCAGGCTAGAATGCAGTGGTATGATCATAGCTCACTGCAGCCTCGAACTCCTGGGCCCAAGCAATCCTCCTGCATAGCTGGGACTACATGAGTGCCTCGCAACACCCAGCTATATTTCGTTTTTTGTAGAAACATCGTCTTGCTACGTTGCCCCGGCTGGTCTTGAATGCCTACCCTCAATGAATCCCACCTTGGTCTCCCAAAGTGCTGGAATTATAGGCATGAGCCACCACACTTGGACTGGACATTCTTAAAATGGAAACAAGAACAGAAAATGACCCTTTGGTTTGGAGCATAGCATAGTGCTGGCATTAATCTACTCAACATACTGTTCTGTGTCTTCACAGAGCCTTCCACAGGCAAGACTGCAGAGCCCACCTCTGGTCACAGGCAGATACCCAAAGTAGCTGGTGTGAGGGAGAGGGCTTGTGAAAATTGGAGCTGAATTTGCCGTTGATGCCTAGGATTGCAGCCCCTGGTATTTGTTTTATCACTTCCACCACACGCCCTGCAGGAGGGCAGCCCATCCTCGGTTGGCCAGAGGTTTTATTTTAAAACTCATGGGTTAAGAGACCAAACAGGGCTGGGCGTGGTGGCTCAATGCCTGTAATCCAAGCACTGTGGAGGCCAAGGCGGGCAGATCACCTGAGGTCAGGAGTTCAAGACCAGCCTGACCAACATAGTGAAACCTTGTCTTAAAAAAAAAGAAAAAAAAAGAGAGAGACCAAGCAATTGGAACATATAGGGGAAATCATGCTCTTCCCTTCTCCCCATGCTTGCTTTGATTGAGAATCTAGGAAACTTTCTCTTCTCTGCAGTATTGAAGCAATGACATCTGTCTTGGTCGATTTGTGTTGCTATAACGGAAGACTTGAGGCTGGGTGATTCGTTTATAACGAAAAAAAGGTTTCTTTGGCTTATGGTTCTGCAGCCTGCACAAGAAGCATGGCACCAACATCTGCATCTGGGGAGGGTCTCAGGCTGCTTTCACTCATGGGGTGAAGTTGAAGGGGAGCCAGCGTGTGCAGAGACCAGAGATAGGGGAGGGGAGTGCCAGGCTCTTAACACCAGCCCTCTCAGAAACTAAGAGTGATAACTCATCCACTCCTTCCACCATTAATCTCTTCCTAAGAGATCCACCCCTGTGACGCAAGTATCTCTCAATAGGCTCCATCTCCAACACTGGAAATCAAATTTCAACATGAGCTCTGGAGGGGACAGACATCCGAACTATCTGAGCACCCATCCTTCTCTCTGCCCACTCTGCTTACTTATTCCCTTGTAGAAGAAAACAATTAAGTGTGTGATAGATTGCACATTCACTGCCCAGGCTCTGTTTGAATTCCTCTTTTGTAGATGTCTGCCCACAGGCCACTCATATTCTTCTCTCCTCCATTCGGCAGCAGATAACAGGGGTTTCCAGCGACTATGCCTAGCTCCAGGGCCAAGTTCAATTCATGGAGAAGAAACAAGAAGCCTGTTCTGGCCTTGGAGCCAAGCCACCTTCTCCAGGCCGACTTCAGTAGCAATCAAGCTGACATTTTCCACCCAGTCTGATTCCTATGACTGCATCATTTGGTTCAGGACTTGAAAGAGAGAGGAAGATGAAGGGCCTCTCAGAACCCCAACAGTGTTTTACTAATCTGTGGATCCTAGCACCTCTCCTGGGGCTTTTTCTATTACAAGCCCTGAATACATTTTTGCTGTCTTGAACTCAGAGTGTGTAGCACACAGGCAGATAGCTGCTCACAGCTATTATTGGGGTGGTTGTGTGTGTGTGTGTGTGTTTTGTAACAGAACAAAGTGATTTTTGATGCTTTTCTAGTTTGTCAGAGGGCTCTGAGGCTGTAAGGAAGCAGCTTTAGTGAACAGAGGAGAGCGAGCTGTGTCTTTGTGCTTCACCATGATTGCAATGCTAGACTGTGATCTCCCAGGGGAGCTGTCAAACAGCTTGACAGCAATTCTAGCAAGAAGTGGTAGAAACACAATTTTGCAATAATGATCATATGTTTTTTTGAAATTTTCCTTTATCCTTGAAATGCCTTGTGCTGTTGAAAATCTATTCATTACTGTTCAGTCATCTGTAGCGAGTCATCCCTTTAAGTCTCTGTGCCCGGAAGTGACAGCCCTGGGAGGATTTTGGCAGAGAGACAAAGGCTCCTAGGCACAGTGGGAGAGTCAGAAAGGTACAAGTAAATAGCGGCTCCAAGGAGTTAGGAGATTTTTTTAAAAATAATAAAAGGACGGGAAGTGAGAAGAAATCATCTCCTCAAAGGGGCTTTAGTTTTCTAAAAGCAGGCACCACATCTCTATAATATTTTTACTGAGCACGTCTCTGGTGCTTTCATTTTCTTTTCCCTCTAATCTCTTCCACGCATATCCTTCACGCATCATCCCTTTCCTCTCCAGGATGTTCAGCTTTTCCCTGTCTCGACTGCCTCCTTCACCTTGACCTATAAACATGTACGAGTTTCTTACATCCCCAGAAACTTCCAGCCACCCTCAAATCGTCTCTCTCTTCCCTTCTCTTTGTAGTCAACGGATGAGCCTATTTCAGCACTACCCAAAGCATGGTCTGTGGACCAGGAGCATGAGCATCCCAAGGGAGCCAGATCTGAAATGCAGTTCTTAGGCTCCCAGACCTACTGAATCCAAATCTCTGGGCTGGGGCCCAAGAATCTGTTTCAACACACTCTCCAGGTGATGCCCAGGCAAGTCTGAGAAGCACTGCCTCCACTTCCTGTCTCTGTTCACCATTCTGGGCCATCTTCTTCCATCCCCTTCAGCTCTGCACCTTCCCCAGGGCTCGGTCCTGGACCTTGGCTTCATAGCATTCTATCATTTCCCTATGTGACCTCATCCACCAAAGGTTGATTTGGTTATTTGTGTGTTTTAACACAGGTTTATACCAGTGATTCTCAAATTTCTGTCTCTATCCCTGGCCTGTTTCTCTGAGCCCTCAGCATGTCCGGTTGCTTTCTGGACTTGCTTACCAAAACGTTGCACGGTTCTCTCGAGTCAGAATGTCTCAAACCAACTCAGCATCTCCGAAACCCACTTGCATCAATATCAATAATCTGAGTGTATGACAGCTCTGCCACCGCCTGGCCCCCGCCACCCCAGGAGCCGGCTCCACCCACAGCATTCATGCTTCCCAATTCACTGAAGTTCGCATCTCGAGGTCTGGCCTACAGAGGAGCAATCACAGGCTCTTCAAGGATACCAGGGCACCCCTCACACATGCATTTCTCACAATATTGATGAAATGTATGCCTTCTAGACCCTCCCAGAGTAGGTGACAATTGCAATCTAACCTGCCAACTCCCCAAGTCTCTGAATCCCTGCCTCCACATTAAACTAAGGCATGTCTACCATTTCCAGTTCACTCACATGGACCACCTTTGAGTCCATGTTTCAGCCAGCCAACCAACCAATTGGATTCAACACTTTTTTTTTTTTTTTTGAGACCGAGTCTCACTGTGTCATCCAGGCTGGAGTGCAGTGGCATGATCTCAGCTCACTGCAACCTTCGCCTCCCAGATTCAAGTGATTCTCCAGCCTCAGCCTCCCAAGTAGCTGGGATTATACACGTGTGCCACCATGCCGGGCTAATTTTTGTATTTTTAGTAGAGACGGGGTTTTACCATGCTAGACTGGTCTCAAATTCCTGACCTCAAGTGATCCACCCACCTCAGCCTCCCAAAGTGCCGGGAATACAGGCATAAGCCACCGTGCTCAGCCAGATTCAACACATGCCCCAAGCTGCAACACTAAATGGAGAATCTCTGCTTAGTGAGCCCACATCAAAACATTCAGCCCCATCCAACTTTATGTTCCTTCTACCTGCTAGGTGAAGTGTCAGAGACCCAGCATCAGAAAGTGGTCAGCTTGTGGGTAGTAGGGCAGTAAGAATTTACTGACAACAGTATAGGTTGGAAAAGGACAGTTTTATCAGACAGCAGAGTGCAGTGGGGTGCTTCCACAGGAGAGGACTGAGCGTGCTGCAGGGGACTGTTCCTGGGGGTATTTATGGATCTTGCGGGAGCTTAAGGATAATTTGGACTACACTAGCCACACAGGTCATGATAAATGATTACATCTGTGGGCATTTGGGTGCCTTGATGTCAGCAAGGGTTGCACAATGAGTTTCGACATGCATGCATTCTGGAGATGTATAGACATTCTAGTTACTTATAAATCTGTGGGAAAGAAGTGCCATACCAGATGCTGTTTTCAATCATAGGGAAGTCTCATTACTTCTACATTCCTCAGTTGAGGGGTCTGGCCTCTGGATGGCCTGCTTTGTGGCCCCAGGTGACCTTTGTTTTTCCACCACCATGATCCCACACTCATAGTATCCATTCCCATACACATTCCTTGAATTTCTGTCCGTAGAAATTAAAAACCTCAAGTAGTTGAATGGAGTGTAGCACACCTCTTCTGGGCCAGTCATACAGTGTACCTCATCTTCAGGGGCTGCAGGACTGACCTCTAACAAAGAGGGGTGGTGGGGGGTCCTGAGGAGTGCAACACTGTATTGCTTGGCACCCGTCTCCAGGGAGGCCATTACTATTTCCTCAGGCAATGCAGGGTTCATCTTCTCAGAGGTGGAAAGGCCAGTACCACTGGGGGTGAGGATGCCACCATTGCTGGGGTGGGGATGCCACCATTGCCGGGGTTGGGAAGCAAATGTGGGTGTGCTCTTTCACTGATAAAGGAGACATCAGAATTTAGGGGCTCAATGTCCCATTTTTTGTTGTTTTTTTTTAGACGGAGTCTTTCTCTGTCCCCAGGCTGGAATGCAGTGGCATAATCTCGGCTCACTGCAACCTCTGCCTCCCAGGTTCAAGCGATTCCCTGCCTTAGCCTCCCGAGTAGCTGAGACTACAGGCACGAGGCACCACACCCAATCCCGTGACCTCATGCTCTACCTGCCGTGGCCTCCCAAAGTGCTGGGATTACAGGCGTGAGCCACTGTGCCTGGCCCCTGTCCCCAGCTTTTAAAGTGTTCCCAAACATCCCCATCCCAACTTACAGGATCCCATTCTTTCCCAATTAATGCTTTCACTTTAACTGTATGTAGCCTGCAAAGCTTCAACTTGTGTTCTAATTCAGCCAGTTGTAGGATGAGGTTCTACGTTTGATTTTCAACAATTTCAGCCCTTCTGTGTAGTGAATAGAGGTCTCCCTGAGGGCAGACATAAAAGCTCCTAGGTCATTTATGTGGTGCACAGACTAGGAATGTGAATCCCTGATCTCATCCTTTCCTTCCAGTAGCATAACATCAGGGTTCCAATCAACATCATTATATTCATTCATTTTCCAAAATGTTTGTAAGTATCATATATGAGCCAGGCGTGGTGGTTCACACCTGTGATCCCAGGATTTGGGGAGGCTAAAGTGGGAGGCTCATTTGAGCCCAGGAGTTTAAGAATAGCCTGGGCCATGTGGCAAGACCATGTCTCTAAAAAAAAAAAAAAGAAAGAAAGAAAGAAAGAAAAGCTAGGCAAGGTAGCACATACCTGTAGTTCTAGCTACTCAAGAGGCTGAGGTGGGAGGATCATTTGAGCCTAAGCAGTCAAGGCTGCAGTGAGCTGTGATTGTGCCACTGCACTCCAGCTGGGGTGACAGAGTAAGACTCTATCTTTTAAAAAAAAATAGTATCATATATAACATTACCGAGCTCCTTGATTCTATAGTTGGTTGATTAGGAGTATCCAACATAGTATTCTGTGTATCTCTACAAACAGGTCACACTATGGACTATTAGCGCTCATTTTACTACTGGAAATAGAGTCATTAGTCCCTTTAAATCTAATCAGGTTAGAGAGCCAATTCTAGAAACCCCAGGACCAGTTCAGAAAATTCATCCTTAAAATTCTGTTCCTCTAGAAGCAACCTCAATGCCAAAATCTATGCAAAGTTTTCCAGAGAAACAGAACAAGAAGGAGATATATAGACAGACATAGAGATATCTCCTCCTGGTTCTGTAGATAGATAGATACAGAGAGCTAGTCTCATCCACAAACACCCTCAAAGACACAATGAAAGAGAGACTGATTAAAAGGAATTGGCTCACACGATTATGGATAGTTAAGTCCCACGACCTGCCTTTCTGTAAGCCAGAGACCCAGGAAAGCTTGTGGTATAATTAAGCCTGCATCCAAGTCCTGAGAACCAGGGAACAAATGGTGTGGTAAATCCCAGCCTGGAGATGTTCCAGCTCAAGCAGGCAGGCAGGAAACAAAACCAGGCCCAACTCCTCCTTCCTCTGCCTTTTGTTCTATTCATCCGATCCATGGATCAGATGATGCCCGCTTACACTGGGGCAGGCAATCTACTTTACAGAGCCCACCAATTCCTAAGTCAATCTTATCCAGAAACAACCGCAAAGACATATCAGGAAATATTTATTCTGGGTATCCCATGACCAGTCAAATTGGCACATAAATTTAACCATTTCATAGGCATATGACTAAACTGAGCAACCATACAGTGATGAAAACGTATGCTGAAAGGAAGAGTGTCATCTGTACAGTTTTGAAGTTCTCCAGAATTATCGTTTGTTACTGTATGAGTCCATTTTCATGCTGCAGATAAAGACATACCCAAGACTGGGTAATTTATAAAGAAAAAGAGGTTTAATGGACTCACAGTTCCACATGGTGGAAGGCAGAGGGTGTATCTTACATGGCTGCGGGCAAGACGGAATGAGAGTTTGTGCAGGAAACTCTCCTTTCTAAAACCATCAGATCTCACCATCACAGGAACTACACAGAAAGACCCACCCCTATGATTCAATTACCTGACACCGGGTCCTCCCAAGACAAGTGAGAATTGTGGAAGCTACAATCCAAAATGAGATTTGGATGGGACACCGCTAACCCATGTCGGTTGCCTTTCTAGGTCTTAGGTCAATTTCAAGATGTATGCATCACCACCAAGTAACTACATGGCAAATATACTCAATCCGTGATTCTGAAACATGAGCATGCATCAGAATCACCTGGGTGGCTTCTTACCATGCAGGTTTCGAGGGTCCACCCCTAGAGTTGATGTAGTTGGTTTTGGACGGGACCTGAGATTTCCTAGTTCTAACAAATCAACCCCCAGGCTGATCAAAGGACTACACTTTGAGAACCAGTAAATTCAAGAGGACAGTCGCTACACCTGACAGTCTTCACCACCAAGAGAAACTAATCTGATCTTCCTTAGAAAAACCATATTCTTTTTTTTTTTTTTTTAGACAGTGCCTCACTTGGTTGCCCAGGCTGGAGTGCAGTGGTGCGATCTCGGCTCACTGCAACCTCTGCCCCCCAGATTCAAGTGATTCTCCTGCCACAGCCTCCCAAGTAGCTGGGATTACAGGCATGCACCACCACATCCAGCTAATTTTTTGTATTTTTAGTAGAGACACGGTTTCACCTTGTTGGCCAGGCTGGTCTTGAACTCCGACCTCATAGGATTCACCTGACTTGGCCTCCCAAAGTGCGAGGATTACAGGTGTGAGCCACCACGCCTGCTCAGAAAACCATGTTCTAAGGAAAGCAGTCATCACAATTACACACTTTAGCCCCCTCCACCTCCTCCATGCTACTTACAGGAGGAAAACATCAGCTGGGTATGTAAAAGCTAACTGTTTGAAAAGTGAAGGAACATAAGTTTTTGATGTGTTTTGTTTATAGAGACGAGGGTCTCACTATGTTATCCAGGCTGGTCTCGAACTCCTGGGCTCAAGCCCTTTGCCTGCTTTAGACTTCCAAATAAGTTCTAACACTTTAAATTCTGTTCGTCTCTGAAAAATCACTGCAATAAAGGCTGAACACACTGTACAATAAAGAAATTATGCCCACAATGTTATTTTTCTGGGGTTCCTTTTTCCTCACAAAGTGGTGCCAGCGGAAAGAAGCATTTCAACCTTTGTCCCAATTTAGTGACTGATGCGTTAACATGGGGTGAGTTTGATTAAAGTGTGCAGCCAACATTTACAGGCTAATTTTATGTGTCAACTTGATTGGGTCAGGAGTGTCCAAACGTTGGGTCAGATGTTATATTCAGGTGTCTGGGGATGACATTAATGTTGGAATTGAGTGACTGAGTAAAGTCCGCTATGGTTGGGCCTCATCCGAACAGTGGAAGACCTGCCTAGAACAAAATGGCTGAGCACGAAAGAACTCCTCCTGCCGCAAAGTTGAGCTGGGACATCAGCTTTGTCCTGCCTTCAGACTTGAAGTGAGACATCGGCTCTTCCTGAGTCTCAAGCCTGCTGGTTTTCGAACTGGAATTTGCACCACCGGCTCTCTCAGGTCTCTGGCCATCAAACTGCAAATCCTGGGACTTGTCAGCCTTCGTAATCACGTGAGTCAGTTCTATAATAATCTCCTTATACACCCACATACTCGATTGGATCTGTTTCTCTGGCAATCCCTTAATACAGCACTGGACCAAAAATTCTTTCTAAATCAATGTTTTCTGCTTTAATTTCTACCTCACTAAAAATTAGCACTATTTCTAGCAATCTCTCTCAAAGACCCCCACCACTTTTTTTTTATGAGACAAAGTCTCATTCTGCCGCCTAAGCTGGAGTGCAGTGGGGTGATCTCGGCTCACTGCAACCTCTGCCTCCCTGGCTCAAGCGATCTTCCTACCTCAGCCCCACAAGTAGCTGGGACCACAGGCATACACCACCATGCCCAGGTAGTTTTTGAATTTTTGGTAGAGGTGGGGTCTTGCCACGTTGCCCAGGTTGCTCTCAAATTCCTGCCCTCAGGCAATCCACCTGCATCAGCCTCCCAAAGTGCTGGAATCACAGGCATGAACCATCTCGCCCAGCCTCAAAGTCCCTTTAAAAGACATCTGTCTCTTGGCATCTCAGTACAGGTGATCAGATTCAATGAGTCAGTGGTGATTTCAGCCCTGTTGCGCCATCAGCCCTGGAAGTGAAGTCAAGGTTGAGGCTTGCTGGAGGGGAACACATGTTGACTTACACACCCATTGTAATACTCTGGGTGATGCTAATTTTTCTTGCTTAGTATCCGAGAACAGAGAAGTTAGAGATGATATCAAAAGTGGAAACACTATCTACAGTCCCCATAATTTGTGGGGATCCTATTCCATTTCTGTTGTTGGTCTGGAAGCTTCTATGTGAACTACTACAAAAATGACAAGACTTGGCTGGGCATGGCTCACGCCTGTAATCCCAGCACTTTGGGAGGCCAAGGCGGGTGGATCATGAGGTCAAGAGATCGAGACCATCCTGGCCAATATGGTGAAATCCCGTCTCTACTAAAAATACAAAATTAGCTGGGTGTGGTGGCAGATGCCTGTAGTCCCAGCTGCTTGGGAGCCTGAGACAGGAGAATCGCTTGAATCTGGGAGGCAGAGGTTGCAGTGAGCTGAGATTGTGCCATTGCACTCCAGTCTGGTGACAGAGAGACTCCGACTCAAAAAAAAAAAAAAAAAAAAAAAAGACAGGGCTTTCTGCCCCCCATTTCCCCCTTATTTTGCAAAACACACTTTTGAAAGGACACACTTTTGAAAGGAAAGAGGCTATAGAGGACATATCAATTAATCTAATAGGGTAATAGCATTACACAGGAAGTGGTAACTTGAAGAGAAGCATTTGATGATAGGCATGACAGAGCAGCGAAGCTGCATAATATTAACACCACACTCCACTTAAGGACTGATGTAGGTAACTGCTGTAATAATTATGCCATTAAAAAAAAGTGTTCCAATGGCCTTGATACATGCTGCTATTGGATTAAAGTTAGGAGATTTTCCTTATAGTTACTGCAGTGCGAGTTGAAGAAGCCCCAGAATGCTTTTCAGAGTAAGAGGGGTACCATAGAGGGCCTCAGAGATTTGCTTCTATCAGGGCAGGTATGGTGACTTATACCTATAATCCCAGCCTTTTGGGAGGCCAAGGCAGGTGGATCACTGGAGGTCAAGAATTTGAGACCAGCCTGGCCAACATGGTAAAATGGCATCTCTATTAACAATGCAAAAATTAGCTGGGCATGGTGGCACACACCTGTAGTCCCAGCTACTCAGAGGGCTCAGGCAGGAGAATCGCTTAAACCCAGAAGGTGGAGGTTGCAGAGAGTTGAGATTGTGCCACTGCACTCCAGCCTGGGCAACAGAGTAAGACTGTCTCAAAAAAAATGAGAGAGAGATTCTGCTTTTATCAAAGGACACAAGCGTATGCTATTGGTTACTGGTACATATTAGATGCCTGCCAGACTGCCAAGCCCAGGTAAACTTGTACATTAGCTATGATCTAGGAAGCATGTTGGGGCTGGCTTCGGGAGAATTACATGCTGTGAGGCTGGGACAATAAAATGCAAAAATTAATGGTAGCTTTCATTTAGTGAACAATGATAATAACATCAATAGTTAACAATCTGAAAAGAAAGTATTCTTTTTCTTTTCTCTTTCTTTGAGACAGGATCTCACTTTGTTGCTGGAGTGCAGTGGTGCAATCATACTTCACTGCAGCCTTGAACTCCTGGGCTCAAGCAATCCTCTCACCTCAGCCTCCTAAGTAGCTGGCACTGCAAGTGCACGCCACCATGCCCCACTAATTTTTTCGGTTTTATTTTGTAAAGACCATGTCTCACCATCTTCCCCAGGCTGGTCTTGAACTCCTGGACTCAAGAGATTCTCTTGCCTCAACCTCCCAAAGTGCTGGGATTACAGGCATGAGCCACCATGCCTGGCCAAGGGAAGAAAACATTCTTAACTGATCTTCCCAAAATTACACAGCTAATAAGTGGCAGAGACAAGACCTGAACCCAAGTGCTTACGAATCCAAAGCCTGGGCTTAAACACAATTTGATTCTGCTTGCCAAAGTGTTAGAGCCGAGTAAGCTTTAAGGGAACCTCACCAATCAGAACCATGCAAAATAAAGAAATATCTAAGGCCTGAGCTATCAAGTCCAGTGAGGAGGGTAGCCACTTGGCCAGGAAGCACAGTATTGAACAGAAATATTTGCAGTACCTTGAATCAAGGAGGGGCCAACAGTGACTCCCTGTCCTTCACCAAACTTGAGTCAGGCTCCTCTGAGTGCTTTTCTTTTTGAGACGGAGTCTTGCTGTGTTGCCTAGGCTGGAGTGCAGTGGCACAATCTTGGCTCACTGCAACCTCTGCCTCCCGGGTTCAAGCAATTCTCCCACCTCAGCCTCCTGAGTAGGTGGGATGACAGGCGCCTGCCACCACGCCTGGCTAATTTTTGTATTTTTAGTAGAAACGAGGTTTCACCATGTTGGCCAGGCTGGTCTTGAACTCCTGACCTCAAGTGATCCACCTGCCTTGGCCCCCCAAAAGGCTGGGATTACAGATGTGAGCTACCGCACCCAACCTGAGTGCTCTTCTTGACCAGGCCTCATCCTTGGCCTGCTGAATCTGGTTCTGCAAGACTCCCCCACCCTTGTTACTTTGCCAAGTTCCTCACATTACCTTTCCATCCACTGGTATTCCCACCCTGCCCATTGTCTACAAATCCCCAGCTGTCCCCGTTATATTCAGAGTTGAGTCTTGACCCCAATGCAATAGTCTTTCAAAAAGTCTTCTTTGCCTACTTAACTTGTCCAGTGCAATTTTTCTCTGACAGGTAAACAATGGAGGAGCGCCATTAGCACAACCAAACTCTTTTCTCCTTGCCGCCCCAGAGGATCTGCTGTCTGGGTCAACAGACCGACCAGCTCAGGGAGCTCCCACACCTTCGAGTCGAGTCTGACAGGAGGATTGTCCAGGTTGCATTGCCATGGGGGCCTTTATGCAAGGTAAGGAGATAAACCAGGGAGTCAAAAGCAGGAAGAGAGAACTGGAATACAATTTTATTAAGAAAGGAGTGGCTAGGGCTGGGCATGGTGGCTCACACCTGTACTCCCAGCACTTTGGGAGGCTAAGGCGGGCAGATCACCTGAGGTCAGGAGTTCGAGACCAGCCTGGTCAACATGGTGAAAACCCATCTCTACTAATAATATAAAAATTAGCTGGGCGTGGTGGCATGTGCCTGTAATCCCAGCTACTAGGGAGGCCGAGGCACGAGAATCGCTTGAACTTGGAAGGCAGAGATTTCAGTGAGCCAAGATTGTGCCACTGTACTCCAGCCTGGGTGACAGAGTGAAACTGTGTCTCAAAAAACAAAACAAAACAAAAGAGTGGCTGGGTGCGAGCCCACCTATAATCCCAGCACTTTGTGAGGCTGAGGTGGGAGGATTGCTTGAGTCCAGGAGTTTGACTCCATCAAAAAAAATTAGCCAAGCATGGTGGTACATGCCTGTGGTCCCAGCCACTCAGGGGACTGAGGCAGGAGAATCACTTCAGCCCAGCTTGAGAATGTAGTGAGCCATTCTACTGCAGTCCAGCCTGGGTGACAACGTGAGACCTGCTCTAAAAATAAATATTAAAAAAAAAAGAAAAGAAAGAAAAGAAAGAAAGAAAGAAAGAAAGAAAAGAAGGAAGGAAGCAAAGAAAGAAAGAAGCTTCCAGAGTTTAAACTGATGCACTGAATACCTAAGATTTCTCTCTCCTCTCCTATTCAAGGACCCATTGAAATGATGAAACAGATATTTTGAAAAAGAATGAAATAATAATAGGTACAAAAATAAGAAAGCCTGCCATCAGCAGGCCAGAAATCTTAAAAACACCTGGAGGGCAGAAAGCATTAGGATGAGACCGACAAAGAAGCAGACAAGAAAACTGCAGACTCAAATGCCACCGGGAAGGTCAGGTCTTGAAAAGAAGTCCATGGAAGCTTCTAACTGGGTGGAAGGCACCCCACGATCATTAGGGTAATTCATTAAAGCTGGGAGACCTGGGATCTCCAGTGTCCTAAACACATTCAGCTTTTACTCTCCAGCTAAACGGAACACTCATCCAGAAAAGAATAAAAGAGTACTTGGTAACTAAGGTATGATTACAGGGCAAAAAAAAAAAAAAATCAAATAGAAGGACTGCCTTCCTTAGAATGTACACGAGTAGACCAGGCACAGTGGCTCACGCCTGCAATTCCAGCACTTTGGGAGGTCGAGATGGATGGATTGCTTGACCCTAGGAGTTTGAACCCTGGGAAATATGGTAAGACCAAATCTCTACAAGAAATGCAAAAATTAGCTGGGTGTGGTGGCATGTGCTGTGATATGGGAGGCTGAGGTGGGAAGATCGCTTGAGCGCAGGAGGCTGAGACTGGAGTGAGCCATGATCACACCACTGTACTCCAGCCTGGGTGACAGAGCAAGACCCTGTCTCAAAAAAAAAAAAAATGTACACAAGTAAAGACTGAGCTTGAGATATGAAAGTAAAGGTGGCCGGGCGCTGTGGCTCACGCCTATAACTCCAGGGCTTTGGAAGTCCGAGGTGGGCAGATTACCTGAAGTCAGGAGTTTGAGACTAGCCTGACCAAGATGGCAAAACCCCATCACTACCAAAAACATAAAAACTAGCCAGGCATGGTGGTGGCGGGCACCTGTAATCCCAGCTACTCAGGAGGCTGAGGCAGGAGAATCACTGGAATCCGGGAGGTCGAGGCTGCGGTAAGCCAAGATCGCGCCACTGTACTCCAGCCTGGGCGACAGAGTGAGACTCTCTCTCAAAAAAAAAAAAAAAGAAAGAAAGAAAGAAAATAAAAGAAAACTTTCAGAATAAGAAGGAAATAGACAAAAATCGGTAAATGCAAGAGAAAAGGCTCCAGGATGATAGCGTCAGGTAGTCCAATATTCCTTTCATAGGAATTCCAAATGAAAAAAAGAAGGAATGGGAGGAAATAAGCAAAGATATAAAAGGAAAAGGCCCTGAGCTGAAAAGGAAGTCATCTTCAGATGACAATGGCCACTGACTGCTGTACAGAGTGAATTAAAAAAAGACATAATGGTGTTACATTCTTGTGAAATTTCAGAACGCTGGGAAACTTTGAAAGCTTCCAGTGGGGGAGATGTATATAAAAAAGAAAGGGAATTAAACTGCCATCAAATTTCATCAACAATACTGATTGCTGGAAGACAATGGAACAGTATCTTCAAATGCCTGGGGAAAGGAATATTTTGAACTCTGGATTCTATAGTTAAAGAATCATCTGATACAGTTCAAGAATCAATATGAAAAAAAAAATATTCGGACCTGTCAAAACTTACATGGTTTCCCACCACTCATTCTATATGAAAAAAAGTACTTTAGGTGTTTGCTTACTCAAAATGAAAAAGACCCCAGGGACCGGGCACAGTGGCTCAGGCCTATAATCCCAGCACTTTGGGAGGTCGAGGTGGGTGGATCACCTAAGGTCAGGGGTTCGAGACCAGCGTGACCAACACGATGAAACCCTGTCTCTACTAAAAATACAAAAATCAGCCAGGTGTGGTGACGTGTGCTTGTAATCCCAGCTACTCAGGAGAATCCGGGAGGTGGAAGTTGCACTGAGCTGAGATCACACCACTGCACTCCAGCCTGGGCAACAGAGCAAGACTCCATCTCAAAAAAAGAAAGAAAAGAAAAGAAAAGAAAAGAGAAAGAAAGAAAGAAAGAAAGCAAGG